>PISX010009568.1:0-36646 GCA_004024625.1 Mellivora capensis
AGATTTGGTATTTGGGGGTTATTCTTCCCCATTATCAAAAGATTCATTTCCTTTCCTGGAAGTCAGTTTTCTCACTGGCAAAGAGGGGAAGCTGAACTAGATGTACTCTACGATCATTTTCTGCATTGGTAATGTAACTAACCTAGAATTCTGAAGTATTCACAGACTTCATCATGCATTGACTTCTTTTCCTCTCCATTTCTGCTGCATTGTTTAACTTTCACATTCACACGTGAACATTACCATGTAGCAAGGAAGGTTGTGAATCTGGCAGCGCAGCAACATGAATTTTAGATTTTTCCCTTCTAAACCTCAGTAGCCTAATCCTTACAAATGGTCTCAGGAGATTGCCATAAGCCCTGACATCACATTAAAAAGAGAGAATGAGACCAAAGTCCAGGGAGCAGTAAGTGACATGGAGAAAGTGCTCAAAACCATCCGCTGTTATTATCTCTTATTATAACCACTTACCCAGTCTTAAACATGACTACAGCTTTGGAGGAAACCAGATAACCCCTAACTCCTTGAGATCAAAGATTGTTCTTTCTGTGAATGGGTGTAATTGGAAAGCCAATATGAAAAAGATTAATAATATTTTAAAACCTAGAAAACCTGCTATTTTTCATACTGATAAAAAATCTCTCAGGAGAGAATTTCCCAGGATTTAGCAAAATGCTATATAATAAATACAGTGTTTTCAAAAGGCAAGCAACTCCAGAGATCACTTTGGCAAAGCCTCGTGATTTATCTGGATGGAATTTGTTATTTTATGTCCATGCTTCAAAGAAGCAGTTACATGATTCTTTCTGGTGGGCCTGTTAACTCATCTTGTCAACCTTCCGATTCCCTTAAATTGATTAATTTTAATGTCAAGCTACAGCAAACACCAAAAAAATATTATGTATTCTTTCAGTTTTATAAGAGATAGCTGAACTCAAGTCCAAAAGGATTAGAGTATGTGAGAAAATCATTAATTTGGAAGTTAATTTACAGGGGTCTTTCCATGGGGCCATAAATGCTCATCACACTCTCCAAAATGCCTGGATTCTTTGGTACTGGCCATGGCTCCATCCTGTCATCGGTGAGCTAGATGTGGTCACTCCACCTGAACTCAGCACAGCACAGATTAGAATGGACTGAAGGAGGCATATGAACACGTCTGCCTAACCAGACAATGAACTGCTGAAATGACTAGCTACTTGTCCACGGCACAGCCCAGAAACAAGGAAGTCATGTCCGAAAGAACCTCCTGGCCCCCAGTATACACAAGGTATATTCACAAAGATGTTGTGACTCTGCAAATGGCGCCGACAATGATGATGATGACCATCGTGTTTACTGGGAACACATATGCCAGACAAAGTTCTGCATACCGTGGGGACAATACACCATGTAATCCTTCCAACAACTCTCTGAGGTGGGAATTTCTGCCCATCTTAGAGCCATCCCTTACCTTTCCCTGACTCTGTTTCCTCTCAGAGAGCAGCTGATTCCGGTTCCCTTGTCAGCTGGCTACAAAAGCAGAGCCTGGGGAAGCCAGAGCTTTTCTCCCCTCTCCCTGTGCCCTGGGCAGAGTCTCCGCAGCTAAGGGGTCTTCCCCATGCCTCCAGTCACACCGTAACTGCTGCACCCTCCAGGAGACCTCAACCCTTGGAGTTCGCGAACACTATCTCTAACAGACTGCCCCACCGGACTAGGGTGAGTAGATTCTCTCCGCTTTTGCTCATATTTTGCTTGTTTAATCACCCCCCTTATCTTCCCAGCTCCTCCCTCACCTACACAACCAATTAAGTTCCCTGAGGTTCAAATACTTAAGATGTTTTTTTTAATTTAAATTAAATTTAAATTTATTTAAATTAGCCACCATATAGTACATCATTAGTTTCTGATGTAGTGTTCAATGATTCATTAGTTGATGTGATGAGCACTAGGTGTTATATGTAATAATTTTTTTTCTTTTTTGGACAATTATTATTCTCATATTACAGATAAGAAAATGAAGAGGTGGCTTACCCAAGATCATGTAGTTTAAAAATGACAAATTTGGGTCCAGTGGCTCTGATCCCAATGACCTTGGCTGCTGCATTAGATTGTCACTTTTTAGTGAAACAATATAAAAGTATAAAGGTTAGAAGTACATGAAGGGACACCTATCTGCCCCCTACTTGATAAACAATAATCCTCTACATACCTACTATCTTGCTGCCGGTCATCCCCCAAAAGACATGGCCACAATTTGCTCTGGGCTATGAGCTTTGCTTGGGGGGGTCCAAGTTTATACTTAAGTAAAAAACAAGAGAGGTCTCTATTTATTTGTTTTGTTTCTTGATTTTTCCTTAAATTTACTGTTACAAAGTGACTTTATCATGACCTTCCTTAACTAGGTATCAATCTCCTAGAGAGCAAAAGTTTGTATCGGTGATGTATTGGGCAAATATCTTTATGTGACCGTGCAAGAGATAAAAAGTAAAAGAGATAAAAAGTAAAAATACACACACACATAGGGAAAAATTACATACATATATATACATACATATACATTGTGCCTATCTAGAAAATTTATAAAAGATCTATGTTCTGTAAAGAAATTTATGTAATTCCAACCACATTATGACATGGTTCACTCACTCTATCCATTTGCTAACAGTGAAAATAAACTCTATTGATTTTCTTATTGTTAATAAAGAACAGTATAGAAAAAGGAGAAACACAGAGAAGAAAGTAACAATAGCCACTCAAATTCCAGAGATAATCTCTATTAAACTTTTGGCTTCTTTCCTTCCAGTCTTCTGTGTTGTGTTCAATTTTTTAACATAGCTGGGATTATACTACATCTGGTTTGGGATATAATTCCTTTATCATCTAAATAATTTTAAATATTAAATTTCTTGAACAGTTGCATAAAATTATATCAGATGGGCCTGCAAACAATTATCTTATATTGGCAGGTGCCTAGGTGACTCAGTAAATTAAGTGTCCAACTCTCAATCTCAGCTTGTGTCTTGATCTGAGGATCAAGCCTGAATTCAAGCCCTGCACTGGGCTCCATGCTGGGTATGGAGCCTACTTTAAAAAAAAAAAGAAAAATTATCTTTAATGTATATTTGAATACTAGGTGCTGTCCAAAATTTTTTTTTTTTACCATAAGTAGTTCTGTTATGAAGACTTTTTTGTTGTTATTTGGCAGAGAGAGAGAGAGAGCGAGAGAGAGCACATAAGCAGAGGTAGCGGCAGGCAGAGGGAAAGAGAGAAGCAGGAAGCCTGACACAAGGCTCAATTTTAGGACCCTGAGATCATGACCTGGCCCAAAGGCAGACAACTGAACCACCCAGGTGTCCTTGTTGAGAACTTTTTTTTTTTTTTTTTGCAAAAATGACTGAATGTCAGATTTTTACCCCAAACTAGATTACTAGGACAGGATAAGTTTCTAAAAGTGCAATTACTGGGCCAAAGGAATAAATACATTCAAATGACTGAAATATATTACTAAGCTGTTTTCCAGAATAATCCAAGTTCCCACTTAGATGAAAAAAAAATCACTGAAGAACTTCTAAAACATATTCATAGGCTCCTAACCAGTTTTCTTATATTAAAAAAAAAAGTCAAGCTTATATTCAATGAGTAAAATACAAAGCTACGAGTTCAATGACAAGCTTCAAATTTAAGACTTCTGTTTTCTCCTTTCTTATTTTCTTGTAGGTTGTAAATCTTACAAAGAAAAAGAAATAAAGAGTACACATGTGACATGCATGAGTTTATAATAGATTTTAAATTTGCCAGGAAGAATTTTCCCATTTTCCTTAAGATCATGGTAATGATGAATCATCTTTTTCATTTGTCTTATTCCTTCTGCCCTTGTAAGGGAAATTCAGCTGGTATATCCTCCTTGGGGCTGAGTGACTCTGACAGAACAGAGTCTATGAGAAGATGCTGCTCCTACTGGGAACATTCTAATGCAAGCTGAAGAAAGTTACCTGTTGACATTCAGAAGACAGTTGATAGAAAGGAAAATCACGTTTCTCTCTATATTCACCCTACAGAATTTTAGGGGAGAAAAGTATTCAGATACTTTTCTCTACTATTATTCAAGCATCATTATGTACAGCCTTACAAAGAAAAATGACCAGAAAATATGTTCAATCTGTTTCTGATGGTTTTGCAAAATGCAGAGCAAACTTCCATCCTAATAGTCATTGCTGTGTCTGATCCATGGTGGAGTAGCCATGACTCTTGCTGAGACAGAAGCAACTCACTGGGTAGGAAGCAGGAGGTATGTGCCCTACCCTGAGCTCTACCACTCAGTGTGAGATCTGAACCACTCCCAAAATCTCAGAGTCTCTGTTTTCACATCTATAAAATAGAGTGGATGAGCTGAAAGAAATAAACACTCTTTTGTGTTGTCACATCCACCGATCTGAAGGAGTCCTAATAAAACACTGCTTTTTTAATGCTAATTAGGTATCCCTCCTATCTTTCTATATCCCAGTTTCCCTTATCAAGAAAACTGTGATCATGGTATTCTGCCAACTTTGGGAATGACATGAGGTACACTATTTAATTCATTAATCCATCCTGCAACAAGCCTTTCCCAGCACTGTCCTAATCCTGGGTTTGAAGCAATGAATGATGGAAAAGAGATCCCTGCTTCCACGGAGTTTACATTCTGAATTGTAAACAAGTGAAGAAATAGACAAAATTATTTCAGGCGACAAAGAAGGCGATGGGATAGCAATGAGGGGAGGGCAAAACCTGTCACCTTCATTAGGGTGGTCAGCAAAGGTATTTGTGAGGAAGACACTTAAGCAGTGACCTGAATGATGTCAAGAGCAGGATTTTCCAAGGCAGCCAGGCAGAGGCAACAGGCAGGTTCAAAGGCCCCCGGCAGGAATGAGCTTGTCTAGTTCAAGAAACAAGAGAGAAGGCCATGTGGTGGAAGTCAATAAGAAGGAGTGGTGAAAAGTTCCTATCGGTAGGACCCGGATCATGTAGACATTTGCAGGAAATGATACAGAGTTTTGCTTTTAATCTAAGAACAATGAAAAGTCAGGAACGCTTTAAGCAGGGGATCAATGTGATCTGATTTATATCTTAAATGAACGCTCTGGCTGCTGTAGAGAGAATGGATTGTATATTTTATTTCCAGCAACAGTAGAAAGGACTTCCATTCTCTCACAGAAATACTGGTAATACTTGTTTTGGTGAAAAGCCACCAAAAATGCTAGGTAAAACATTTTAAATATTTAAATGCAGACATGATTTAGAAAGAAAGAAAGGGAAATGCTCAAACACCGGAATCAATGAGAAAGCACCAATCTATAAAATGAATGTCCTCCTAAGCCGGCTGCTACATGATAGCATGTCCCCCACCTTGATGACCCAGAATCAGAATTTGTTGTAGAAGAGCCAACTACACAAGAGTATGGAGCAAAAGTAACACATCTTGGAGGTCCCACAACCCCAAGAGATTCAGGATACACAAAGCAGCATCTCTTGCCCCTCCTTCTCCTCAACTGCCCACAGTAAGGACAGATAGTTCTCAATCATCACAAGTCTGAAAGCTGCTTTTTAGCATGAAAAATCTTCAATTCCCCTTTACACATACTCATACACGATTGTATTTTCACTTATTTAATTCACCATAATTGCCTAAAGAACTCAAGAATTGACAGCCCCTAGGGAATAATTCTGTGCACACTGAGTCAGCCACCATACTGGGGAAGAAGGGGAAGAGAGGGAGGAAGTCCAAAATCCATCAAGGTGCCAGACTGCAGGGCTGAAATTCAGCGTTACTCAAGACTTTCAAGAAAGTGTAATCCAAATCCAACTGTTTTACTTTTATTTTGGAGTAATCATAATCAGAGCCCAAGACATCAGCAACTGCCTTTCCAATTAAGTGGGCAGGTCTTTGACTACTGCTCACCTACCTCACTGAAGGGGTAAGCAGATACGCCTTGCAAAGCCACATCAAACTCTCAGTGTTTGTTAGTTTGACTCATCTCAATAAAACCTCTGAAGTCCAGGGACTATCTCTTGGGCATCAGTACCAAGAAGAAAAAGCCAGATGTGGGACAAGCCAATTCGAGGTTTTTCCTCTTCCAACAAACATTTTTCAGTTTGCAAACAATACCTAGGTAGCAAAATTACAACAATTTTTCTCATTCCTTCCTCCTTTCCAACGTTTCTCCTTCCAGTGTCTCATATGGCACCCTGCACAAAGAACCAAAGCCAGGTAGAATATTGGGAAATGTATATTCTGCTTCCTGCAAAGTAATACTAAATGAAATACATCTTTGAGCCAGTAATCTACTTCTGGGATTCCAATTTTTAAAAATCTGAAATATGGAAATGGTTTGTACACAAAGATATTCCATGCAACATTAGTCTTAATAGAAAAGAAAATTAGAAATAGCCTCAGTGACCTATGACACATTCCCTGATGGAACAGTTTTATACAGACACACACACACACACACACACACACACACACGATGAAAATCTCACAAAATGATGTTAAGTCCAATTGTCAAAATTCAATTTCCAATACAATGACCTTCACAGAACTCTACAGTATTCATTCTTTTCTTTCTCCAGCTTGCCTCTATTTTCAAAAAAAAAAAAAAAAAAAAAAAAAAAAGAAGAAGAAGAAGAAGAGAGAGAGGAAAAGAAAAAAGCTTTAAAGAACTTTTATTACTTGTATTATGTTTATAACTGAATATACATTTTTTATTATTTTTTAAAGAGTTTTATTTCTTTATTTGACAGAGAGAGAGATCACAAGTAGGCAGAGAGGCAGGCAGAGAGATGGGGGAAAGCAGTCTCTCTGGTTAGCAGAGAGCCTGATGTGGGGCTCGATCCCAGAACCCTGAGACCATGACGTAACCCTCTGAGCCACCCAGGCACCCCTTTATATACATTTTAAAGGCAACAAATATAAAATTAAAAATGCAAATCTTAGCCTCAGTATCCTTACATTATGAATGAAATCTCATACACGAATATTCTCTGAAAATAGAATTTGTAAATTCCATTTTGCTAAGATTCACATTTAGACCATTAGAATAAATGTTCCAGGTACTACTAATTATAGGGCACATATAAAAGTATATGTTCAAGGAAACAGTTTCCCCAAGTATTTGGAAATTAATAAACTAAAACCTGATTCTACAAAGTAAATTTAGAATCAAATAGGTAAGCTAGTATACAAAAGGGAGCATGATGGGAAAAGCTGAATTCATTAGGTTATAGTCATGATACATACTAGTGGTAACACCAAGTAGCAAGCAAACCACTATTTTTCTTATATACAGGTTGTAGCCTAATATACTCATATTTTCATCCACTGAATGCACCTTATTTCAAGTACTAGCAAAATTAACCTTAAGCTGAAAAAATCCCTGTAGAGATGTTTTTCTACATATTAAATATACCTAGGAAAATTAAAACTCAAAGAACTAAATAAAATTGATATAATTTATGTCACTATTGCTAATTACAATGTTGAGGTTTACCCAGTCATAATTAATAAATTCAGGCCTTACCATTAGAGACCTCACATATGAAGAAAATCAAACAGAGATCACAATGTTTCTTAAGGTAACAAATAGGCTTTATTTTCCTTTTTCCTCATTTGTAGCAGTCAGTAGTCGGGCACATTTAGAGATCAGAATCATGCCTTTAAACTGCTGACATTTACTAAGGCAGAGCAAAAAGATTTCATTTCAAGCCAAAGTCCAAGGAGGCAAATACCAGTTGAGTGAGTTCTGAGCTGGGAGAAGGGAAAGGGACTCCTTCTAAAATGTATGAACATGGTTCCTAAATAAAACCTTCAAATGATGAAAACAATGTTTCCTTAAATCATTCAATCCAATGTAGTTCGAAGGACCTCAATGTCCCTTTACAAATAAGGATCTGAATCCTATAGCTTTTTAACATTCGTTTCTTCTTCATTTTTTGCACATTAAAGGGGTTTTCAAATGAATTTTTAAGGTTGCAAAAAAAAATTTTTTTAAGGTTGCAACACAGTATTGCAGTAGGTCAAGGGCAGCTTGGGAGGCAGTTATGCATGTCTCTTTTTTTAAAAAATGCTGTACCCACCACAAACAGGTAACAATGTCAATGAACATATTGCCAACAGTTGGAATATAGGCTTAGCCAGTGAGCCACTAGAATAAACCTCCTAAATAGGTTACAGAGTAATTCCTAGAGATTGTAGGGAAAGTTTCCAAACAGCACAATCTGTTAGAACCGCTACCCTGAAAATAATGCCCTGGCCCATTATCGCTTCGAAGCACCATAGGAATTCACTCCACCTGTATGGGAACAACTTGGCTACAAAACACAGTCACATCCTGACTCCAGCTTTGTAAACCATGGAAATATCTGAGCTGATTCAGTCATAGTCCTGAAATACCAGATACCTGGGGGTGCAACTGTATGTCTTCCCAGAGATGAGCCCTGGAGTTCTTATACAGAACAAACCGCAGCCCTTGTCAGGAGCTTTCCTTGTGGTCCTTGGTTTTCAATGACACCCTTTGTTGCCTCTCCAGGCCAGGAGTCTTCTACCCATGCTTCTTATCAGTAACTCAGGCAGGCCAGCAACCAACCCCTTCCCAGGTACTGGCTACCTCCTGGTCATCCTGACAAAGGGGTAAAAGCCTAGATGCTTACAGATGTCCAGCAGGTCACATAAAGAAGTGAAAAGCAGGCCAGACATAAGGTATCACAAATGTGTGGGTGGTTGGGAGCCAGTAAATGCAGGCCCCATCCAAAGGGAACAGTCAGTGCTCAGTGCCAGAAAAATCGCTGACATGCAGGAATGCAGGATGGCCACTGTGGAATGGCCTGATTTTTCAAATATCTATTGATTAAACTAATTTTCAAGTTTTGGCTTATTTTTTTTCTTCAACTCTTTGAGGCAAATTTTGATTTGAGACAAATCATGATTTAGGCTCTTTGTAGTGGTCAAAGAGTCTTTGGTCTTTTTTCAGGATTAGGATTCTATGGCTTTAAAATACCTTAATACACTTCCGCATGACTGTAAGCCCAAAAAGATTCCTACCCTTGTGTCCTCTTCCCGGAACTTTTCTAGAGCTTCAGCTGCTGAAGGCATTTGTACAAGGTATTAATCAGACAAGGCTCACAGGCTATGTGCCAAAGAATTCCCACTTACACCTGCTATGGTTTCAATCAATTGAACTCTACATCATCATCACGCAGGTAAAAAGATCTCAGGCACCATTTCTGATCTCATACAGCCATGTATGTGCTCAGCCCTTCTTGGCACTATTCTCTGGAAACTGTCCCAACTTTCTGGATCATCTAGAAGTAAAAGAAACTCCACCTCTGGAGTAGAGAAAAGGGCCCCTGCACAAAGCCAGAATGTTACAGTCAACAGCAGCACAGTCCCAAAGCTCTCAGCCTTTGTAGCAGAGCTCACCAGATGTCCAACAAATACCCACTTTCTCCTTCCTTCTTCCTAACAAAGACCAACTGAAACCAGACTCACTGCCGCTTGACAAAACAGACTACATTCTCTATTCTCTTTTGCAGGTATTAAGGACATGGGACAAAATTCTGGTTAATAAGATGCTGAAGGAGGTACTGCATGGGCCTCCAGGAAGAACCGGTCTTCTGCATTCCTACTGTCGGGAATGTGAGGGTAATATTCAGAACTCCAGCATCTACCTTGGATTGTGAGTTGACTTAGAATTGAAGGCATGTGTTAAGAAAATGGATAACAGAAATAGAAGGAAATTGGGTCCAGAATAAACTTCTAGAATTGCCATGCCAGCTCCGTATGACCTGGTTCCAGACTTCTTTTGACATGAGACATCAAACTTTTGTTGTATTGAAACCACTGTGTGGAAAGGAGTCTGTATTCTTCATATCTGATTATAATTATTAAACAGTATAGCCTTTTTCCTTCCCTGGGCCACTTTTGTTCCACCCAATCTTCTTATCCCTTTTAAATTCCTATTCTGGGGACACCTGGGTGGCTCAGTCAGTTAAGTGTCTGACTCCTGGTTTTGACTCAAGTCATGATCTCAGGGTCATGAAATTGAGCCCCGGGTTGGGCTCTGTGCTCACTGTGGAGTCTGCTTAGGACTCTCTCCTCTCTCCTTTTGCACCCGCCCCGTCTCTCTCTCTCTCTCTCTAAAATAAATAAATAAGTCTTTAAAAATAAGTAAATAAATAAAAATAAACTCCTATTCTCTTGCAAATTAAATGCTCCTATATGCTCAATATTTTTCTATCCCTCTTCTGCACACCATTTCTCCTGAAGATAAAAACTCTCTCCTATGGCAAAGTAACAAACTCCCTCTTCTGCCTGTGTGTACAGCCTAGCAAGGCTCACAATTACTTGACAGAATGCATTTCTGTCCCTTCTCTGGAGACTACTGGAATATACCAACCTTTAAGTATGAAAGTGTTGCTGTTGACCCATCATCACTAAAGCATCTAGAGAAATAATTTTTTTGCTAACTTTCTTACCACTCTTTCTCTCTCTGCTCCAAGACAGGCAGTATGAGCAGGACAGGCAAAAGAGTTAAGGCTGAGGCCCTGGAAGAGAACAAAATCAAATGGTCACCTGGCAACAGGACCCACCACCTTGGCCTCTAATTAGCACTGTGCCTTAATGCACAGATATGAGCAGCCATAGATATCCATTATAATATTTGTATTTTCTATCTCTAGTTTCAACAACGGGACCCTGGAGGCAAAACATTTCTTGTGGAGATTCTGCACTTTTGCCTGCTCCTGCTTTTCTAGCTCAAACAGCTCAATTTTGTTGGGCTTCAAAGTACAGTTCAAGGCACATTTTATAAGTCAAGTTAATGGGCCTGGGGAATCACCAACTGTAAATCATTGATTAGAGGGAAAATATGAGGTCTGTGTAAACATTCTGGCGTGGCTTGAAAAAAGTCCCAATTGTATCTGTGATTATTTCTAGTGGTATTTCCACAATTTTCTATGAAATAATATAATGGCCAATGAGTTGACTTTGGAAAACTTTAGAGCAAGTACATGGCCCAGTTGGATATCCACCACGGCAAAGCTAAAGAAAACAGAATCTGCCCTAACTATTTTAAGAAGAAAATAATTTATGCAGATAATGAAATGGCTTATAGAATTACTGGGGACAACTGAAGAAATATACCTAGGCTGAGCCTTCAGAAATAATTCCCAAAGCTCACCAGAGAACTGGGCCACCATAAAAACCACTACATCTGTGAGCAGCTGCTTGCCACCCTGGGACACTGCCAGTTCCAGAATTATGTTGTCTCACCTCAAGTAAGATACAAACACTGACCTGGAGTATGAAGTCACCATCATTAAGAGCCAGTCAGGAAGCTGGGGACCCAGTGGCAGATGCTGTCTATTTCTAAATCATACGATGGCTGCCATGTTTTCCACCAGCACACATGACCCCCCACACTCTTCCTCTAAACACAGCTACTGACTGACTGGGCCCTCGTGCTCATGCCAATGGTCAGGGCCAATCAGTGAGATCCCAGGGCCACTCCTGTTTTATCTCCAAGGAAGTCTGGGACATTGTTCTTTAACTTTCCAGCTTTTGCTGGACCAAACTGTACACCAGTAGGGGCTTGGAATCGATGCTGAGAGACAATATACCTTACCTACCATAGAATAAGCTCACTTTTAATATGTCATATCACTAACTAATGTACTAAATTAAAGACCCTGTATGTATATAATACTACACACAACCCAGGAAGTTGATAGCATTTGCTGAGCAAGTCATGATGTCAGACTCTTCAATTTTCATTGATTAGAGGACATAGTATCCACATTATTCCAATTTTTATATCACTATTTACTAGACCACAGGTAAGGAGCCACTGCATGAATGCTTATAAATAAGAAAGATGATCACAGTTAAGTATTCTGGAAAGCTGTAAAAAAAAAAAAAAAATATATATATATATATATATATACACTTTCCCAAGAAGTTTAATACCTAATAAGAGAACACAGCAGAAATATTAACATCTATGCATGAAGTGAGAGAAATATAAAAAAAAATGTTCCAAACCAAGCCTTGAAATTTAGTTATAATTACTTCTGAGTTAAAGAGACCAGGAAGAAAATGGGCAAACCAGGTCTATGTGAATCAGCACTCACATCTGACTACTTAAGAAATGCTGTTTAAGGGGTGCCTGGGTGGCTCAGTCAGTTAAGCATCTGCCTTTGGCTCAGGTCGTGATCTCAGGGTCCTGGGATGGAGCCCCACACCGGGCTCCCTGCTCAGCAGGGAGTCTCTTTCTCCCTCTGCCCCTAACCGCCCACTTGAGCTCTCTCTCTCTCTTGAAAAATAATAAACAAACAAACAAACATACATACATCTTAAAAAAAGAAAAGTGCTAAGTACCATAGACCACGTTTCTTCCAAGGTGGCAAACACAGAAGTGGTGCAAAGTGAACAGAAATTCATGCATGGATCAAAGTGTATTCACGGAAACACCAAGGCACATTATTAAATATTGCGAATTGGTTATCAGACCAATGCGGAGAGGTCTCTGAAAATAATGGTCAAGGACACTCATTTCATTCTGTTGGACACTGAAATGAATATGCCTGGTACCAAATCTGTCCTTTGACAGTCCCAAAGGAAAACAACAGCTGGACCATGAATTGGGCTGTCCAATGGTCAGAATCCACTCCCTTATGTAAGCACTTTCACAATAAACCATGCAGAGCAGGCAGTACCGGCTATGATTACTATTCCCACAGCAAGACCTTATAAATACAGATGAGTTATGAATTATGGAAATGTCATGACACAAAGCAGGCATAGCTGATACCTTTCCCAGAAGCTATTTGTTTTTATTATTTTTGTTTTTATTTTTCCCACAGCTGAAAAACACAAGAAGGAGGAAAGATAATGCCACAATTCTACTGTGAAAATACTATAAAAGATACAAAATAGGCACAAGAGTCAGGAGACCAAACCCTAGGAAGGCCACTGTGAGCCTCTGGGCACCTTTCAAGTGTATCTCATTGTACATCGTACTAGGACCAAAGTGTTCAAGAGAAATTCTTGACATTACCAGCAAGGATATGGGGCTGCTCCACTGGATTAGCTGGATCACAATCCATTCCCCCCAGAGCCTCCTGGCAGAGGACCATGTGCCTTCAGAAGCCCAAGCACTAGTACCTTGACTCCTCCTAAGAATTCACATTTGGTTCCTAAGCTGCCTTAGCCAGTGCAGGGATAGAGAATTGGCCCAGACCAGGAAGCACCTCTTAAACTACTACTTCCCCTTGCATTCATCCCTAAACTTAGCATGGTTCTTGATTCAGACAAATCCAAACATAAAGTCTCTCTTCCCATCCACACCACCTTCAACTCCTAGCTATCAAGAGAGGCCTCATGAGGGGTCCTGAAAATGCCCCCAAGATGGTGGAGGAACCCCAGGGGGGCCCCCCATTCACTTGTCAGGAGACCTAGAGCCACATGGCAGTCTCACGGATCCAGAGCTGCCCTTTCATCAACCCCCAGGACCTCGAGCATTACATTCCCATGAATATTAACAGTGTTCTCACTAACAAGACAGAGTACTTTCTATGTTCTCTCTGCTTACTGAACAGACCAAATAATTACCCTGAACATTCTATTATCAGGACGAACATTCAACATTGCGCCTAACAAAGACTGTCGGGGCTCTTCTTCAAATGCTGTTCTCTTTAGTCCTTCCCTATGTATACAGGCTGTCTTCAGCTATAGCACTGATCCACAAATATGTGGATATTTTCATATCACTTTGGAGAAACCGAGTAATATTACTATCTGCTGTTCACATTTGAACAATAAGTTTCCTGAAATAAACAATAAGTTTATTTTACTTTGGATATCCTAAGATCAACCTATGATCAGAAAATATGCTCCTGAAGCCACTTCCCATGGCTCCTAACTTGGAGACATTTACTAGTTTTCCATCATTTTTCCCCACCTTAATTTCCCATCACTTAACTATAGGAATATTACTGAATCAAAGAGTGGATAATTATGAGTAACTGAATGCATGGCATAGAGGTTGGGAAGTCACATTAAAGTTGTCTGAGTTAGCGTCCACTAGACTTGTCTGAGTAATCCAAATGTACATTGCTAGGAACTCCAGGCCTTAGTAAGACCAGAAGTAAGGCCACTGCACTTGTCTGTTGGTGTGTCATGTCCAGCCATGGTAGCAGGGCCTCTGTAAGCTGCTGATGACACTGCTCTTCACCTGGCAGAAAGCTACAGAACCAGATACTCAAGCCCATCAACAACTACAAGTGCCAATGTCAGAAATCCACTGGTCATGTTGTTACAGGTCAGAAAAAAAAAAGAGGGGCACCTGGGTGGCTCAGTCGTTAAGCCTCTGCCTTTGGCTCAGGTCATGATCCTGGGGTCCTGGGATCGAGCCCCACATCGGGCTCTCTGCTCGGCGGGAAGCCTGCTTCTCCCTCTTCCACTCTCCCTGCTTGTGTTCCCTCTCTCACTGTGTCTCTCTCTGTCAAATAAATAAAATCTTTAAAAAAAAAAAAAGAAAAAAAAAAGATGAGTTTGATATTAAAAAAATATATATAAAATATATCCCAACAAGAGGCAGAAAGAGAGGAAAGAAAAGAGTTTCAGTCCGAGTAGAAAGCAGCAGGGAGGGCGAGCATAGGGTACCAGAAGCCAGATGTGCCTCAACAGTACCAAAAAAGAATGGAATAACTGAAATCAAAGGCAGGGGGGATGGGCCGTGGGTTAGATGGGGTCCGAAGGATTTACCTTCCTCATGCCCCTACCCCAGAGAACCACAGTTTATAGCTGCAGACTTTCCCCATATGCTTCTGCTACTAAATAATGTCTTTAATTTAAATACATCATTACATTTATGAATGCAGAATCAAACTGATGGTGAATTCATTTTTAAACTGCCTGACTTATTTTCCTGAGTAGTCTTTGTAAAAAAAAAGAAAATGAAAATGAAAAAAAAATTCACTACTGCTCTTTTAACACCTATAATGAATAATCCATGTCATGCCTTTTTTTTTTTTAATCGCCTTCACTGATCTTTATATTCAACTCTATTAGCTGCAATTTCAGTTCATTAGAAAATGATACCATTCTGGGACTAAAGCTTGATTCTTATTTTTTTTATGCCAAAGCAATTACATTTCAAAAAGTAAAATTTTATGTGCCTTTCACTTGAAATCTTTACCAAAGTCCTGTCTTGACTATTGTTACCTCTCAGTAGAGCTGGAATGAGAACAAAACTTAAAAAAAAACTCAAATACCAAGAAGTGAGAGCTGTGGATATTATTATTCACCTTATTTAGTAAGTAGGATGAATGGTATACAGGAATTTTTTTTCTACCTCCTTGGTAAATGATATCAGTAGTGGGGCACCTGGGTAGCTCAATCAATTAAGGGTCTGCCTTCAGCTCAGGTCATGCTCTAGGGATCATGCGATCGAGTCCCACATGGGACTCCCTGCTTGGCAGGGAGTCTGCTTCTCCCTCTTCCTCTCCCTCTGCCTCTGCCTCTCTACCTGCTTGTGCTCTCTCTCTCTCTCTCAAATAAATAAAATCTTTTTAAAAAAAATAAATCAATAGTGATTTAACAATAAAATGAAGAACTGTTTTTCTTCATTCAAGAAGAACTGTTCTTCATAAAAATGAAGAACATTTTTATTCAACTTATGTTCTTGATTCTTCTCTATGTCTGAACCTAAATAGCCAGTCACACATATTTCCCATCTCCATTTACAATGTATACGCAGTCTTTCTGACCCTGCCATTATTAATAACAGTAGGATGTTTAGCAATAAATATGCATTAGTTCTTTTAATTTTCACAGTAATGAAATCATATTTTTATTACTCTCTCCATTTTATAGATCAAAAAACTGGGGCATGGAGGGATGAGTAATTTCCTGGCTGGCAAACCGAACAAAGGTCTGAACCCAGCCAATCTGCCAACAGAGACTGCATATTTTACCACTCTGCTAGATTATAGTGGTCCCAGGTCTGCTTTCCAGTAACTGATATGGTCAGAAGTGGGAGGATCCAGGAAAGAGTGGCCCTACGCCCACACAGAAGATGGATTACCCCCAGAGGCAGAAGAGGCTCCCACACTGCTGATTCACAGGTAATGAGACAATCAAGCAAAACATGGATTCCTGGCTGGTTTTTTTCCCTTGTCCTTTTGCTTTTCTGGTTGTCTTTTTGATCACCTCATTTGGCCCTTGGTTCTCTTAGCCAGTCTGGGTAGCTGGCAGAAGCATTGATAAATGATCATGTTTTGGCTGACTCTATCAGACACACTATGGTATATTATGTTGAGCCAAGAAAATATCTTATTCTGATAGCATATTCCCTGGGTGGTACCAAGCACGACTATTGGCACGGTGCATTCAGCAGACACTTTACATGACAGCCATCCATCTCCTCCTGCCCATGTCACCATGGTGTCAAAGACCTGCCAGCCCATGGTCGGAGCCTTCCAGACTAGCCTCCTGACTGACTCATGAAAAATGCTGAAACCCTTTGGCAACTAAATATAGGGCCGATTTTGGACATTATTTAATATATGGTGTCATTCAAGTTTAGTCTGGGGATATTTATAAGAAAGAACTATCTAAATTTTTATCCTTACTTTATTAAACAGGAAAGAAAGCCAAATCATTGTCAAACAAAATATGTGTGATGGAGTCATATGTGATATTTAGGTAATCTCTCTAGTGCAGAAAAAGCACCCAAAAAAAAAAAAAAAAGCTTTTATTCTCTTCCTATTGGAAGTCCTGGGTCTGCCTTCAGTCATCAATCCAACAAAAGATACCAACTGGGCACATAGTATATGGGGATTACAGGAGTGAAGATATAGCCTGTCTTCAGGTGGCTTCCATACTAAGTGTTAAAATAAAGGCATATGTAGTCTTTCATTTAGGGTAGTCTGAGTTACAAACTGTATCTAAGAAAAAAATGCTATTTGGGGCGCCTGGGTGGCTCAGTGGGTTAAGCCTCTGCCTTCAGCTCAGGTCATGATTTCAGGGTCCTGGGATCGAGCCCTGCATCGGTCTCTCTGCTCAGTGGAGAACCTGCTTCCCCTTCTCTCTGCCTGGCTCTCTTCCTGCTTGTGATCTCTCTCTCTCTCTCTGTCAAATAAATAAATAAAATATTTTTTTAAAAAAAGAAAAAATGCTGTTCAATACTAAAATTTTAGAGAACATAGTCTAGACAAAATACTGTGGTAAACATAAATTTTTTTAAAAAAAAATAGCTTCCAAAAGTGGGCAATATAAGGAAATGGTAGCTGATTTTCCCCCACAAATATGTGGATAAAACAAATGAAGGATGGAATTTCCTATTTCTCTTCCATTCTTAGGAAGGGTAACAAATGAGAGACTTGCCTGTTCCTTAAATATTCTTAAGATAGTAGCTCAAAACCTTTTGTAAGGACAATCCCTTTAGTTAAACACATTGAATAACGTATCTTCCAGCCTTTAGAGAAACCCAGCTTACAGTTCCCAAAGCTGTACTCATTATCTGCTACAGAATCATTTGGTAAACAATCACCCTTGTCTTGCCCCCCCCTACACACACACACACACCCCCCTCCCCCCATGCTTCCAGTCACATCGTTTTCTTACCTAACAAGAAATGCTCCTTCCTTGTATTCACCCTCTCCACTTTTGCAAATACCTTTTGTTAATTTGAAGCCAGGCACATGAGTGGAATGTTCCTGTAGGGGCAAAAGTGGATGTGGTTTGTTGCTAGGGGACAAGGTCTCCTCTATCAGAAGTTTCCATCTGTGACCTGGGAGCAGGGGTGAGAACAGAATCAAAGAAGCGGGTGCGATTGCTTACATAAAAATCGGGCAAAGCAGACTTGACTCTTTGAAGCCATGTACCAAAAGCACACTCATATATTCCTTTCCTCCTTAGGCAAACCAGTACAACCCTCACCAAAAGTCTTACGTGTGCAGAAGGAAACCTCACGCAGGCAGGCTTATTCGACAGCGTTAATCCGAGGAAAACACAGAGAAAATGCTTTACACTCAACTGAATCGCAGGTGTTTTGGAAAGTGTACAACCTTACAGGAAGTAACAAATGATCCCCATGCTGAAGATCTGTCTTTTCATACATAACGGCACAAAACAAACTTGTCACCAAGTACACAGTTGCTATTTACTGCGAGAAAACATATGGGGAATTGTGGTCAACAGAAGGAAATCTGTGGGGCTGGAGAGACCAACCTCAATAACCAAGGGGTCAGAGAGCAGAACATAGGATTTAAGGATTTATGTTCATTTAAGCTTAAATGTAAGTACCTTCATCCATACCTAACATTGTATCTGGCTCTACATGAGAAAATGCTGAGTCATGAAGTCTTCGTGAGAAGCAGCTACTGCACCTGTGGTTTATATCTGTGCTTTTCTTGTCCTCAAGACTGTTCCCAGTCAGCAGGCCACAGTTAGAGAATGAATGGAGAGCTTCTAGAGGCAGTCCTGATCCGTGACTGACAGTTTAGTGAGCACTGCTTAGCTGAATTACCAGGTGAGTAAAAATTACGTCTGGAAATGAACTATAAAATCCAGGACACCTTGCTACATCATTATCTTTATCACCACTTCCAGTACTAAACATCTTGAAAACATGATCTCTAATACTCACCAATATCCTACAAGGTATAGGGTAAGGGTAGACCTCACAAGAACCGCCTTGGCCTTCACTGAAATGTATCCATTTTGGGGGTTAGCTAAGTGAGTGATAACTGAGTGACAATTCAGCAAAGCCATCCAGTGTAGAATTTAATGAAGTGATTGAGCACACAGTACATGCTCCATAAATGTTGGCTAAATTCAAGAATCAGTGCATTGGTTAGCCAATCAAAATCAGTTATTCAGGGGCGCCTGGGTGGCTCAGTGGGTTAAGCCTCTGCCTTCGGCTCAGGTCATGATCTCAGGGTCCTGGGATCGAGCCCCGCATCGGGCTCTTTCCTCAGCAGGGAGCCTGCTTCCTCCTCTCTCTGCCTGCCTCTCTGCCTACTTCTGATCTCTCTGTCAAATAAATAAATAAAATCTTTAAAAAAAAATCAGTTATTCAACAAATTGGTGAAAAATAGCCAACCAGATATATGTTAAAGAATAAACCGTGATGTAATAAATCAATGAAAATCCTGAATGAAGAAAGTAAGATATTTTCTGATAACCGGCCTGCCCTCTCTACCCTAATAAAGCAATCTTTTCCAAAACCAAGCACAGAGATACTAAGTGAATGTCGTTAGTTATGTTCAGGATTATACTTCCTGTCCCACAGGAGTTTGGGTGGCACCAGGCACAATGAGTTCTATTCAGTGCATTTTTGAGTTGAGGGGCCTATGCCATTTCTGTACAAGAACATTTAGGGTTAGACCCTTTATAGGTCACTTTCCCTTCAAGCATGGTGATTGGCAGCATTTAAGATGCTGGCTATTCCATCAGCTATTGGGTGACAACGGTGAGCAGAGGACCCAGCTGACCCACAATAGATGCACAACACGAACAAGAAATAAATCTTTGTTGCTTAATCCACTCTGACTGATACAGCAGCACACCTCAGCCCATCCCAACTAATAAAGTGAATAAGACCTGGAAGCTTCTACAAAATAACAGTGAACTACATCAATGTCACAGCATAAATCCTGGTTTCTGATTTTGCTCACCTCTATCACCTAGTCTCCCCCATAACTACCCCTACTCTAATCTGCTGATAAATCCCACAAGATTTCAAAATTCAGCTCTCTGCACAAGCCTATAATCGGTGCTGCAAAGAGAGGAAAGGAAGGCAATTTATGCCCCGCAGAAATCCAATACATGCTCCACATAAGATTACATTCAGCACTGCTCAAGAGAGGAGATGTGAAATAGACCAAAAAATCATCATGAGCCCTCCCCTTCCTCATATTCGGTCTTCTATAGACTGCTGTTGAAAAAAGTCTCTAAAGCATGGAAACCCGTTTTGCTTTCTTTGGACTTGGGTCTTGAAGAGATGCCTAGGGGATCAGATGAGTCACTGTGTGAGAACATGAACATTTCCAGCTGTACTTTCATATGTCATATTCTTCTGTCAAGAGGTACATTTTCTGCCACATGGTAACAATGAGGAGGATGACTGATGAGGGTCAAATCTCAATGGATTATCTACCACACTAGTTAAAATTTCATCAGCTTCATGGAACATCTCCTGTCCAACATGTCTTATGGTACAGATAAGAAATATCATTTTACTGACGTTTGATGTTCAAAAGGTTAATTCTATTTCCCTTGGTCCCTTATGAGCCATTCATAAACAAACACATGGGTCATCACAGACTTCCAGGGTGGTACAAGAAGATCCTTTTATAAAACTGATACTAGCCAAGGCCTCTATCATTTGTTTCTTATCTTCTTGCATAAATGTTTCCCCCTTCATTCATCTATCAAAAAAGCACTAACCAGCCTTGCAAATTGGCTCAAAGCAAAGTTGAAGTCAACTATGTTTATGTAATTCTCTATAGACATGTCACCAGCCTTTCCCTTCTTACCAGAATTATGACGATAAAGCTCTGGGCATACATGATTTGCACAACTACATCCACTGTGAGGTTATATTAGAGTCTGACTTTCAAGTATTATGTATTTGTTTCTTTTTTTTGTTTTAAGGCAATTCGGTGATTCATTGCTCAAATCATGTAGCTAATTTCACCGTACCCATATTTTCCCATTCCCTCACCACCTTCTAACCCCATCCTCCTTCCATCACTGCCAAATGATAACATTATATTCCTATCAAAAGTAAAACAGGGGCGCCTGAGTGGCTCAGTCAGTTATGTGTCTGACTCTTGATTTTGGCTCAGGTCATAATCTCAGGGTTGTGAGATGGAGCCCCAAGTGGGACTCCATACCAAGCGGGGAGTCTGCTTGAGATTCTCTCCCTCTGACCCTCCCCCACCCCACTTTCTCTCTCCCTCTCTCTCTGTCTCAAATAAATTAAAAGAATAAAAATAAAACAGATTACAGGTAAAGTCACTGACTGGGAACAAATTATAATTCATCCAATGAGTACTTCTGAGCACTGACTTTGTGCCAGGTGCTGTTATAGATTCTGAAAACAGGACAATAAACTATAATAAAGAAAGTCCTACTCTCACAAGGCTTACATTTTATGGGAGAAGCAAATAATAATTAAAACTAGTTCAATTAAGTGCTACAAGGAAAAGGAGACAGTGATGTTAGAATGGGAGGGTAGAGTCACCAAAGGAAACGTCTGGGAGAATGAGAGGTCAAATTTGAATCGAAGCTCAAAATGAAAAGAAGCCAAAGTTCCAATAAATAAGTCATCTACAGAGAGGAACCAGCAGGTTCAACAAGAAACCAAAAGTGAAAAAAAAAAAAAAAAAGCCAAAAGTGAGGAAGAGCTTTGCGCATTTAAGAAAAGACAAATGAGATATAAGTAGTAGGAGATGGGGTAGAAGAATAAGGCAGAGGCTAGCTCAAGATGAGCTGTGTAGATCAAGGAAAAGATAGTGGATTTTATTCCAAATCTATATAACTGGAGGAGGTTATATAGAAACATGACATTAAGCTACAGATACAGAACTATAAGCCCAAGTCTGGTAAAATAGGCCAAACCTTTCAACTTTCATAATAGAATGCTAGTTCTACCAGTTCTACAGGGAAAGCACAGAGATTTCTGCCAAGTTTGGGACAGAGAATTCTTGCATTCCCATTTACCATTAGGGCTCCGAGGCGCACATGTGCCAGGCCCCAACAGAATCAAGTTTTCAAAAAGGATACCCAAACTATGGTGTCCTACTGAGCTACTTCCAGAATTCTTACTCAGCTGGCATGATGTGTTACCCAAGCCTGGATCTATCAGAAGATACTTGTCAGCTGCCATGTGAAGAATGGGCAGGAGGGGAAAAAGTGAAGCTGGGAACACTCCATGCTTTATCATCACTGGCCTAACATTACATAGGCCAGTAAAGAATTTCCTTAGGAAGACACTGGAAAAAAAAATCAACTGTAGTGTAAAATATCAAATTATTTGTATTAAAATATGTTCAAAATATGTAACAGTAAGTAATATAAAACACGTTTCGTTCTGATTTTAATAGTCTTTTAAGGTTTTATAACCTTAAAACATCTTCTGTCATGGTATCAGTGAAATATCTTTTTTTCCCCTCAAGCAAAAAGATAAAATTTATGAATCCTGTTTGTGCCAGTTCTCTGAGATACCGGCTTAAAATTTGCCTAAATTTGCTTTCAACTTGGCAGAATGCCACTGGTGCTCAGACATTTAAACAGGTGGCATTTCTGTCAAGAAGGTTCCTATTTCTTCTTAGAGATGTATATTAAAGTGGCTTGCTTTACAAAAATCCCCACTCCTGCAGCCAATACACACAGAATGGTTCTATTCCCAAGAAGTAGAAATATTTTTCTCCCCGTCCCTTCCCTTCAGGGCCAAACCTCAATTCCTTTATAAATTGGTGGAGGACCCTATCGAAAAGTCCTGAGAAATTTGCTTCAGATAATTAGGAAGCAGTTGGGCTAATAGTCATTTCTTTAAATGAGCAACAACAAAGTGTATTCTGTATAGTCCACGTAATAAAATTTGCCTAAGATAAACAGATGAGTGGATGATATTATTACTTTAAAAGTCAGTAGAAGTAAAGAGAAGCCTGCCATTCAACTGTAAAATAATACTGGACACCCCTTTAAGGGCATACATACATCCTTTAGAAGCAGAGGTCACACCCCACACCTAAAGTGACCTACACATTTTTCCAACTTTGACAAATAGCGACAAGGGGACAAGTCTCATACTGTTGGCGTAGCATTTTTTAAACATTTGAATGGGCTTTCAATATTTAAAAATCAGTGTATTTCATGTCTTAACTTCCAGTTCTTCTTGCAAAAGTCAAAAGATCTCAAGGCCTTCGAACTCCACGTTCGCTTTTTCTGCAAACAACAGTCCCCTGAGAGTGAGTAGTAGCTACTCCCTATATATAGATGGGAGATATGCTGGATTTGCCAAGTCTTGATCACACGTTACTATTTTGTAATCCCTCTGTGTTATTCACCTACAACACCTGCCTGAGCAGTGTAAGTCTTCTTTGATAATAAGGAGATCAGATAGATACATGGACAGACAGATGGATGGATGGTTTTCGATTAACCCCAAATTACCGAACTTCCCTCAAAAGGGAAGTTTTAGAGCAAGCACTTTTTTGTATCAAATATCCTGTGGTTCCAAGGCTCTCTTATAATTAGAACTTTGAATTCCTCAGATTAACCAAACTGAGTAACAGACCTAAATAATTGTTGAGTACCTAAGAATCTGGCTACTCAAGAACTCTAGGTCCTCCCACTTTTGCCTGCTGCTCACCAAAACGGGACACTTCAGGAGCAATCCCACCCACTTGCTAGCCCATTTGGCACCTTCGTGGGAAAGAGAAAAAAGTGGTCCTTCCTGTGGGTTGACAGAGACCCAGGTCACAGGGCATGGCTTGACAAGCAGAACATGGCTGTCTTTCCACTCTAACTCAGCCTCTGCAGGCCAGCCCAAGTGTACACTGAGTAACGTGTTCAAAGAGCTCCAGCCCCAGGCACATACTTTAAACAAAGCGTCAAGGAAACCAACAGACATATGAATCTTGAACAGGGAGAGACACCTGACCAGTCAAGAGATTCAAGGGCCATGAAGACATGGATATTTTTTATTAGTGCTCTGGGTTTTTACCCTCTCAGATAAGATTCTAGAACCTCTGAGGAAGCAAAATCGGTGAGTGCCACCCCAGACCAAGAGAGGTGAAAATTAAGTCCAAGCCCAGGCAACTTTACCTGACCTTAGAGATCACTCTGTTCTAATAATCAGTTCTCCCACATGGGTAGATACAGAGGCTTTTTGAAAAACAAATTCCTTACTTGTTGGGGATGAAAGTAACTTACAAAAAGAAATTCTTTGTCAATAAGAATTCTATACCAAATGGAAACTTTGAAAATACATCTTCATGTTTTGTTCTCATTATTGTTTTTTTGTTTTTGTTTTTGTTTTCATCCTAAAAAGCCCAGTCTGGGACATCTTCCTTACTCCTTAATGGAATATGAGTTACAACAAGTTGTTCCAGACCTGAAATTTCTCCTGTCCTAGCTCACTGTTCCTATCAGTGTGTCTCCTCCCTGCTGGGACCTTCTTATTCTGGGCTTTCAGTGGGAGCCCTAGTGCCCTGCCTCAGGATGTCTGTCATTATAATTTGAATCTGAAATTTAGGCACCTAATGAAATTGGTTTTTTACTAGCCCACTGGAAGAACACAGGTCAAGTGCCCCTTGACTCTTCTGGAGGAATCACCAGGGCTAAGTCTCCAGCCGCAATATGACCTGTGCTTCCACTTGGATTAAAACAGCTACCCTGCCTGCCCTAGAAGGAAGGGGGAAAGAGTCCTGCCCTCTCTAGAAAAAAGCACTTTTGAATTGTGTATGTCATCACTGAGACTTCTTTTTTTTTTTTTTAATTTATTTATTTGTCAGAGAGAGAGGGAAAGAGAGCAAGCGAGCATAGGCAGAGTGGCAGGCAGAGGCAGAGGGAGAAGCAGGCTCCCCGCTGAGCAAGGAGCCCAATGTGGGACTCGATCCCAGGACGCTGGGATCATGACCTGAGCCGAAGGCAGCCGCTCAACCAACTGAGCCACCCAGGCATCCCGAGACTTCTTTTTCAAAACCTGTAGACAGTAGGAATGAAAGAAGCATTTTAGAGAAAGAAATTCGTTTTGCTTCTTTGAAATATCTTTGATCCTCTACCATTCTCTGGTTTTATCCAGCAATAAAACACTGTATTTAAAAAATTTCTAAGAACGGTTCTCCATCATGCTCACGCAATTCTCCCTTTTATAACATAACAACAACCACATTAAGTTTTCCTTATCCAGAGTAAAAAGTGTTGTATCCTTCTCCTACAGACTGAGAGCTGGTGTTTTACACTTTACAGGTGACAAAGATGTGGCTTCACATTCCTCAGTGACAATGTTGGAAAGGCCCTGCAATTGGCCAAGGTTTCATTGTAGGCCCAAGGTTGCTATTCTTGAAATGAATGAATAGTAACTTCTGGAAGTTGTAGTCTCAGGGTGTACATAACAGAGCTTCATAGGGAATTCCCATGCTTGCTGGCAGGGAGGGATGGCAAGACGTATGGGGCCTCTTTCCTGCCTTTCCCCACAATTTCACTTTAACACATAAAATAGGAATTACCACCACTTGTTGGTATTTGGAAGAAGTATATTTCCTTTACTCTATCATTTGTTCATTTTACACCATGGGTAAAGAAGAGAATTATGTGATTGTTGGGTCTCTCTCTTTCTCTTTCCCCCTCCATTCCACTCTCTACCCTTCTCTCCTTTTTCTCCATCTCTGTATTTTGACTGCTTGGTCCCACTCTCTCCCTTAGCCTCTCCATTTCTTATTCTCTACTTCCTCTTTCTATGCCTGTCTCTTTCTCCTTCTGGCTATAATCTTCCTCTCCTGTCCCTTGTCACATTCCTTTCTACCCTGAATGACCAACTTTCAATCATAAATCCTCTTCTAACCTCCTTGTTTAAAGCCAAAGGGGCAGGCCCAGGTACTTTGTAACTGCAGAGCTAAGTTCTCTACCTGGTGGAAATGGTGGGAACTCCAGCGAGCCCATCACCATAGTGAAGTTACACTGGTATTAAAGAAGAGATAATGACCCTCATACCTTTTGTGTTTTCAGTTCTCCACTGTTCCAGAACCCACAAGAGGATGGAATGTGATTAAGCCCTTGGATTCCTAACAACTTCCTCTGTCAAGAACAGGAGACAAAGACAGTGAGTTAGCTGACCCAAGAGTGAAGTGGGAAGAAAGCAGGACTTGCATTAGGACCACCACGGGGAAGGCAGGCCCAGATAAGTGATAGGGCACGCTATACAGACTTCTTACCCTTGTCATTAAGAAAAAATCCTAACTTTAATAAGACCAAGACTTACCTGCTCATAGTCATAAGACTCAGAGATGAGATTCGGGGGGGAGGGGGGAAGAAAAATGAGACCAGATATGAATACAGACTATTCTTTTTTTTAAAGATTTTACTTTATTCATTCATGAGAGACAGAAACAGAGAGAGAGAGGTAGAGCAGAGAGAGAATCAGGCTCCCCATGGAGCAGGGAGCCCAATGGGGTACTTGATCTCAGAACCCCAGGATCATCACCTGAGCTGAAGCCAGATGCTTAACCAACTGAGCCACCCAGGTACCCAAATACAGGCTATTCTATTGGTGATATTCAATTATGGGTCTTCACCAGGATTTCAAAAGGGAAGAATTGGAAAGCAATAACCAAAACCTGTCATGTAGTATCACAGATGTTTATAATTGAGCCTTATGGTTCTCACTGTTAGAGAGAGGACTGAGCTAAGCTAATGCATGTGAATGTCTCAGTGCAGAGTGGGGAGTCCAGGTAGAATACAGCCTTCACCACCAGGCTTATTCCTGACAGGACGACTCTGGGAAGGGCAACCGTGTGTCCTAGTTTGCCCAAGACCCAGCAGTGCTGTACACCTCTTGTCTGGCATAATTATTAATAACACCCTTTTTTATTTTGAAAGGTCCCAACTTGCATGGTCAATTATAAGATCCCTTTAGTTATGTGCAATGTAATGGATTACCTGTAATCCATTAGAGGTGTCATAATTATACGTCACACTACATTCAACAGAATCTCTGGAACTAAAAAAAAATAGATAAAGATTATTTAGAAATTCATGCAGTTTTAAATATAAACAATATATAAGGAAAGATAGAACACAAATCATCCTGGAAGAGAAGGAAGCAATAAGAGGAAGGAAAATGAAACCCTGACCTTAATTTTCCACCATCCTCATTCATAATGACTGCTAAGAGTTGATTAGCCGTGCTATTGACTGACCACTCTTAGAAATTAGAATATAAGCAATCTTAGAAATTAATACAATTACTTAAGAACATTTTTTTTAACCTTTGATGCACGAGACAAATGGCCTTTCTAATTTGGTAGTGAATAGATATGAGTGACACAAAGATCCCAATCTAGTTTTCTGAGAAAGAGAAGAAAAGAAACTTCCCAAGAATCAAAAAGGAAGGATAAATTGTCTCCTTCCTTTTAAAGCCATGTAGGGAACTTACCTGTTTACATTATCATCTATCTGCCTGCTACATTTCTCTTGCTAGGAGACCACAAACCCGGAAAAGCCACATCCACAGCTTGTAACAAAAGCTTTGTTTACATTGCATATAAAATGTTTAGTAAGATAATGCAGACTTCAGCTTCCTTGTACAGAGTTTTAGTGTCTAGTTAATAGGCAAAAAATAAACAAGGTCAAGAAGTGAGATGTCAGGGTCTCCTCTCCATCTACCTGAAATTAAACCACCAACTGCTTGCTGGGTGAGACTATGAGATGGCCTCCTCTGACTTAAGCAACAGAATCAGACACAGCCCTGCAGCTGATGCAACATTGTATTTCCCACCCCACAACAGCCACACAGACTTGGTATAACAGGAAGCTGTTCCACATCCATTCTCTCCTGCCACAACCAGCTTGCCCTTAATTTTCCAGGAACTCCACATTCAGTAATTCAGTCCTTTCTCCTGGCTGCACTTGTCAACAATTTCAATGATTTTAGACTCCCATCCGGGCCTTAACTTTTTTTGCTCTTAATGCTCTATTAAAACACAATGTATGGTGTAGTGTTTTTTCACAAAGGGTAGTGGGTTTTCACAAAGTAAGCACACCCATGTAATGAAATTTTTAAAAATTAGAACAAGCTCACTTCATCCAATGGATGCAACTAGTTAACACCCACATGAGGGTAAATAACCCTAAAAACAACCCAAACCCTGAGAGAACAGACTCTCCACAGCCAAATGTAAAGAAGGGGCCACAGGGAAGAGGGTAGGAAGGGTAGAGATGTGATGGGGGGCTAAATGGATCCCCAGGACTGTCTGCCAGAAGGACAGATGCCATGGGCCAGGAAAGCGGGGAAAACAGGCTCTCATATTGGGTAGCCCACACAGGGAAGACAAATCCTCATAACATTTAGGTTTGAAAACCAGACGGACCAAAATTTCCAAGTGCTTATAAACAAGGGGTGCTTAACAAATGGATTTTTTTAAGATTTTATTTATTTGAAGGAGAGAGAGCACAAGCTATGGGGAGGGATAGAGTGAGAGGGAGAAGCAGACTCCCCACTGAGCAGGGAGCCTGATGCAGGGATGAGTTCCAGAACCCTGAGATCCTGACCTGAGCAGAAGGCAGATGCTTAACCAACTGAGTCACCCAGGGGCCCCAATACCTAGAATTTTAAAAGTTAGTGGCCATGGATCTGAGAGAGCCAGAGGGCAAGAGAAAACCGAGTCCCCAGCCTTAAAGAAATAACACAACAAACATCGCACAGAGATAAAACAGCAATTTGAAAAACACCTGGGGTATACAGGAGAGCGATTTGTTGAGTCATCTCAGAAAATGAACTGGAGGGACAGGGACCTTTGGGAGATCTCTCCAGGAACAAAGGAGCTGGTAGGTACCATTTCCCTCCCCAAACCTCTGTCTGGACACACAGACACTGGTAGGACTATCCAGTGCCTACACCAATTACTACTTCACTAGCTAACAGTGTGCCCCACCCATAAATGCTCCTGCTGACATGCCCCCTTCAGCCAGGCCTCCCTCCCAGGTCTCTTCCCAATGAAGCCTGGCCAGACTTGCTAATTTCCCATGCCCCACCTCAGTGATCTCCTGCAGACACACCCCCTCCAATGCACCCTTAGTCAGAGTCCATCCAAAGCAGTACCACAAGCCTGGCAGTGTGGAAGCAGCCCCAACAGGGATCAGCACCCCTCTAAAGTGACTCCCGCCTTGGGGAGAGGGGAAGAGAACCACACACCCCAGTCCAAATGCAGCCCCAGCAGTGGGCTAAGAGGAGACATCAGGTCTGACTGCAGGCTCCACTCACCAACTAAAGCCTCTGAAAGGAAAACAGTGGGAAACTACCCTGCTATTCCATGCTACTGCCCCTCTGGCAAATGCCTGGTTGGAGAAACCCAAGTCCCACGTGGCCCCAAACTGGTCCACAAGCAACACAGGGACCAAACTGAGCCCACAATGAGCAAAGTTAGCCATCAAAGATGACTGGACTGAAGGCAAAACTGGCTCAGCCACAACAATAGGGAATATTCAACACACACACAGGAGACACCCATGAAGGGCCAGGTTCTGGGAAACAGGGGACACTACACTGCAGGGCACTCCAATACCTCTTCTTTATAAGGCTACTACTTTCAATAGCAGAAGATATACCTCACTTTCCTAACACATAGAAACAGATACAGAATAAGACAAAATAAGGAGACAGAAAAATATTTCCCAAACAAAAGAAGAGAACAAAATCGCAGCAAAAGAGTTAAATGAAATGGAGATAAGTAATAGGCCTGACAGAGAATTTAAAGTAATGTCCATAAACATACTCGCTGCACTTGAGAAAAGAGTAGGGGACTTCAGACCCTCTCAAAAGAGATTTAAAAAAAAATTTTTTAAGAGACAAAAAATGCAGTAAGCAAAATTAAAAGTATACTAGCTGGGATGCCTGTATCCTGGCTTGGTCAGTTAAACATCTGCCTTTGGCTCAGGTCATGATCCCAGAGGCCTGGGATGGAGTCTTGTGTCAGGCTCCTTGCTCAGTGGGGAGCCTGCTTCTTCCACTGCTTGCTGCTCCTCCTGCTTGTGCTCTTTCTCCCTCTCTGTCTCCCTAACAAATAAATAAGTAAAAATCTTAAAAAGTACATGGACTAGAGGAAGCAGAAAAATGGAACAGCAACATGGAGGACAGAGTAATGAAAATCAAATTGAACAGGAGACAGAAAAAAATAAATAACAAAATAAGTTAAAATAGACTTGGCAAACTCAGAGACTCCATAAAGTTTAATAACTTAATAACTCCATCGAGCTTGCATTATAGGAATCCCAGAAGGAGAAGAGAGAGAAAGGGGGAAGAAATTTTATTTGAAGAAATAATAGCTGAAAATGGCCTGAATCTGAGGAAAGAAGCAAAAACCCAGACCCATGAGGCACAGACAACCCCCAATAAAATCAACCCAAGGAGGCCCACACCAAGACACACTGTAATTAAAATGTCAAAAACAGTGACAGGGAATTTGAAAAGCATCAGGAGAAAAAGAGAAAAAAAAAGTTCCATATAATGGAAACTCCACAAGGCTATCAGCTGATTTTTCAGCAGAAACTTTGGAGGTCAGAGAGTATGATGCATTCAAAGGGCTTTAAAAAGGGGAGGAGGGGGACTCAAAAATACTATATTCAGCAAGGATATCATTCAGAATAAAGGGGATAAAGAGTTTCTCAGACAAACAAAAGTTAAAGGAATTCGTGACCACTAAGCCAGCCCTACAAAAAATGGTAAAGGGGACTCTTGGGGTGGAAAAACCGTAAGTTTGAGTAAAAAAGGTAGGAAGCACAAAATCAGTAAAATTAAGTATGTCTATAAAAATCAGTCAAGAGATTCACAAAACAAAAGGATGTAAACTGGGAGGAGTCAAGATGGCAGGGAAGTAGCAGGCTGAGACAACATCAGGTAGCAGGAGATCAGCTAGATGGCTTATCGAACCTTTGCAAACACCTACAAATCCAACAGGAGATCGAAGAGAAGAAGAGCAACAATTCTAAAAACAGAAAATCGACCACTTTCTGAAAGGTAGGACCGGTAGAGAAGTGAATCCAAAGTGACAGGAATACAGACTGCAGAGGGAGGGGCCAGCTCCCGGCAAGTGGCAGAACAACGAAGCACTAAATCAGGACTTTTAAAAGTCTGCTCCACTGAGGGACATCACTCCAGAGGCCAAACTGGGTGAAGCCCATGCAGGGTCAGCATGGCCCCAGGTCCCACAGGGTCACAGAAGGATCAGGGTTATCTGAGTGTCACAGAGCTCACAGGTATTAGAGCAGGGAAGCCGGCTACAGAGACAGAGCCGGGGAGTGAGCTCTCAACTCAGGGTTACCTTGAACTGTAATTCATGGCGCCACTGCTCTGTAAGTGGGGTCCCCACAAGATCCAGGGAGACACCCCCTGGAGGAGCTCAGGGATCTGTGGGGTTCAGAGACTCCAGGTGGAGCTGTGTGCCAGGGACAGAGACGCTTGGTCACAGGCTGGGTGAGCTCGGAGCGCAGCCGGAAGCCAGGGAGACAGGAGTGATAGAGCGCTTCTCTCTGAGGGCGCACTGAGGAGTGGGGTCCTGAGCTCTCAGCTTCTCTGGGCCAGAGATTGGGAGGCCGCCATTTTCATTCCCATCCTCTGGAACTCTACAGAAAGCATTCAGGAACAAAAGCTATCAAAAGCGAACCCCAGCGGATTACTTAGCCTGGCCCCTGGTAAGGGCGGTGCAATTCCGCCTGGGACAAAGACACTTGAGAATCACTACAACAGGCCCCTCCCCCAGAAGATCAACAAGAATTCCAGCCAAGACCAAGTTCACTTACCAAGGAGAACAGTGGAATTCCAGAGGAGGAGAAGGCAACGCATGCAATTCATGGCTTTCTCCCCATGATTCTTTAGTCTTGCAGTTAATTAACTTTTTTTAATTTTTTTTTCTTCTGCTAAATTTTTTTTAACTTTTACTCTTTCCTGTTTTAACGTTTTTTAACTAGTTTATCTTAACAATACCTTTCATAAAAAAAATAATAATCTTTTTAGAACCTTCATTCTTATAGTAATATTTTATCCTTCATTGTATCTAACCTTATTTTTTGTATACACATAGGGTTTTTTCTTCTAAAAAATTTGGGGTACAACTTCTTCTAATAGATCAAAATATACCCTAAATCTAGCTCTGGGCTTGTTCTAGTATCCAGCCCAAGCAAATTCCCTCCACTTTCTTTGTCTTTATTCTCCCAACCAACTTCAACTCCTTTTTTAGAAATTAAAAAAAAATTTTTTTCATCTTTATACGCATATTTCATCCCATCATCATGTTTACCTTTATATATGTTTTTCATTCTTCAAAATTTTGGGAGGTAGTTTCTTCTAAGAGACCAAAATACTCCCAAAATTAAGTGGGTGACCCTGTTCTAGTCACGAGTCTAATATATATATATTTTTTCTTTTTTATATTTTTTCTTTATTTATTTTCTTTTTTAAATTTTTTTTTCTTTTTCTGAACTTCTTTTTATCCCCTTTCTCCTCACCACGCTTTGGGGTTGCTTCTGATTTGGTTAAAGCACATTTTCCTGGGGTCTATGCTGCACTCTTTTTTTTTTTTTTAACATTTTATTTATTTGACAGAGAGATCACAAGTAGGCAGAGAGGCAAGCAGAAAGAGAGAGAGAAAGAGAGAGAGAGAGAGGAGGAAGCAGGCTCCCTGCCAAGCAGAGAGCCCGATTCGAGACTCCATCCCAGGACCCCGAGATCATGATCTGAGCTGAAGGCAGAGACTTAACCCACTGAGCCACCCGGGCGCCCCTTTTTGCCACTCTTTTAGTATTTTATTTGCTCCTTCATATATTCTTATCCGGACAAAATGACAAGGCAGAAAAACTCACCACAAAAAAAAGAACAAGAGGCAGTACCAAAATCTAAGGACCAAATCAATATGGACATTGGTAATACATCAGATCTAGAGTTCAGAATGATGATTCTCAAGGTTCTAGCTGAGCTAAAAAAAGGCATGGAAGATATTAGAGAAACCCTCCCTGGAGAGATATAAGCCCTTTCTAGAGAAATAAAAGAACTAAAATCTAACCAAGTTGAAGTCAAGAAAGCTATTAATGAGGTACAATAAAAAATGGAGGCTCTTACTGCTAGGATAAATGAGGCAGAAGAAAGAATTGGTGATATACAAAACCAAATGACAGAGAATAAAAAGATGAGCAAAAGAGAGACAAACAACTACTGGACCACGAGGGGAGAATTCGAGAAATAAGTGACACCATAAGATGAAACAACATTAGAATAATTGGGATTCCAGAAGAAGAAGAAAGAGAGAGGGGAACAGAAGATATACTGGGGAGAATTATTGTAGAGAATTTCCCTAATATGGCAAAGGGAACAAGCATCAAAATCCAGGAGGTGCAGAGAACTCCACTCAAACTCATTAAGAATAAGTCCACACCCCGTCACCTAATACTAAAATTTACAAGTCTTAGTGACAAAGAGAAAATCCTGAAAGCAGCCCAGGACAAGAAGTCTGTAACATACAATGGTAAAAGTATTAGATTGGCAGCGGACTTATCCACAGAGACCTGGCAGGCCAGAAAGAACTGGCATGATATATTCAGAGCACTAAACAAGAAAAACATGCAGCCAAGAATACTAAATCCAGCTAGGCTATCATTGAAAATAGAAGGAGAGATAAAAAGCTTCCAGGACAAACAAAAACTGAAAGAATTTGCAAACACCAAACCAGCTCTGTAGGAAATATTGAAAGGGGTCCTCTAAACAAAGAGAGAGCCTAAAAGTAGTAGATCAGAAAGGAACAGAGACAATATACAGTAACAGTCACCTTACAGGCAATACAGTGGCACTAAGTTCATCTCTCTCAAGAGTTACTCTGAATGTAAATGGGCTAAATGCCCCAATCAAAAGACACGGGGTTAAAAGAATGGATAAAAAACCAAAACCCATCAATATGCTGCCTACAAGAAACTCATCTTAGACCCGAAGACACCTCCAGATTTAAAGTGAGGGGGTGGAAAACAATTTACCATGCTAATGGACATCAGAAGAAAGCTGGGGTGGCAATCCTTATATCAGATCAATTAGATTTTAAGCCAAACACTATAATAAGAGATGAGGAAGGACACTATATCATACTCAAAGGGTCTGTCCAACAAGAAGATCTAACCATTTTAAATATCTATGCCCCGAACATGGGAGCAGCCAACTATATAAACCACTTAATAACAAAATCAAAGAAACACATCAACAATAATACAATAATAGTAGGGGACTTTAACACTCCCCTCACTGAAATGGACAGGTCATCCAAGCAAAGATCAACAAGGAAATAAAGGCCTTAAATGACACACTGGACCAGATGGACATCACAGATATATTCAGAACGTTCCATCCCGAAGCAACAGAATACACATTCATCTCTAGTGCACATGGTACATTCTCCAGAATAGATCACATCCTGGGTCATAAATCAGGTCTCAACCAGCATCAAAAGATTGGGATCCTTCCCTGCATGTTTTCAGACCACAATGCTCTGAAGCTAGAACTCAATCACAAGAGGAAATTTGGAAAGAACCCAAATACATGGAGACTAAACAGCATCCTTCTAAAGCATGAATGGGTCAACCAGGAAATTAAAGAAGAATTGGAAAAATTCAGGGAAACAAATGATAATGAAAACACAGCGGTTCAAAATCTGAGGGACACAGCAAAGGCAGTCCTGAGAGGAAAATATATAGCGGTACAAGCCTTTCTCAAGAAACAAGAAAGGTCTCAAATACACAACCTAACCGTACATCTAAAGGAGCTGGAGAAAGAACAAGAAAGAAAGCCTAAACCCAGCAGGAGAAGAGAAATCATAAAGATCAGAGCAGAAATCAATGAAATAGAAACCAAAAAACAATAGAACAAATCAACGAAACTAGGAGCTGGTTCTCTGAAAGAATTAATAAGATTGATAAACCCCTGGCCAGACTTAGCAAAAAGAAAAGAGAAAGGACCCAAATAAATAAAAGCATGAATGAAAGAGGAGAGATCACAAACAACACCAAAGAAATACAAACAATTATAAGAACATGCTAAGAGCAACTCTACACCAACAAATTTGACAATCTGGAAGAAATGGATGCATTCCTAGAGACATAAAAACTACCACAACTGAACCAGGAAGAAATAGAAAACTTGAATAGACACATAACCAGTAAGGAGGCTGAAACAGTCCTCAAAAATCTCCAAACAAACAACAGCCCAGGGCCAGACAGCTTTCCAGGGGAATTCTACCAAACATTTAAAGAAGAGTTAATTCCTATCCTCCCAAAACTGTTCCAAAAAATAGAAATGGAAGATAAACTTCCAAATTCATTTTATGAGGTCAGCATCACCTTGATCCCAAAACCAGACAAGGATCTCATCGAAAAAGAGAATTACAGACCAATATCCTTGATGAACACAGATGCGAATATTCTCACCAAAATACTAGCCAATAGGATCCAACAGTACATTAAAAGGATTATTCACCACGACCAAGTGGGATTTATTCCAGGGCTGCAAGGTTGGTTCAACACCCGAAAATCAATCAATGTCATACAATACATTAATAAAAGAAAGAACAAGAACCATATGATACTCTCAAGAGATGCTGAAAAAGCATTTGACAAAGTACAGCATCCCTTCCTGACCAAAACTCTTCAAAGTGCAGGGATAGAGGGCACATACCTCAACATCATCATAGCCATCTATGAAAAACCCACCACAAATATCATTCTCAATGGAGAAAAACTGAGAGCTTTTCCGCTAAGGTCAGAAATATGGCAGGGATGTCCGTAATCTCCACTGCTATTCAACATAGTACTAGAAGTCCTAGTCTCAGCAATCAGACAACAAAAAGAAATTAAAGGCATCAATTTGGCAAAGAAGAAGTCAAACTATCACTTTTTGCAGATGATATGATACTATATGAGGAAAACCCAAAGAGTCCACTCCAAATCCGCTAGAACTTGTACAGGAATTCAGTAAAGTGGCAGGATATAAAATCAATGTGCAGAAATCAGTTGCATTTCTTTACACCAACAACAAGAGAGAAGAAAGAGAAATTAAGGAGTCAAACCCATTTACAAATGCACCCAAAAGTATAAGATACCTAGGAATAAACCTAACCAAAGAGGCAAAGAATCTATACTCAGAAAACTATAAAGTATTCATGAAAGAAATTGAGGAAGACACAAAGAAATGGAAAAATGTTCCATGCTCATGGATTGGAAGAACAAATATTGTGAAAATGTCTATGCTATCTGAAGCAATCTACACATTAAATGCAATCCCTATCAAAATCCCATCCATTTTTTCAAAGAAATGGAACAAATAATCCTAAAATTTATATGGAACCAGAAAAGACCTCGAATAGCCAAAGGAATATTGAAAAAGAAAGCCAAAGTTGATGGCATCAAAATTCTGGACTTCAAGCTCTATTACAAAGTTGTCATCATCAAAACAGTATGGTACTGACACAAGAACAGACACATAGATCAATGGAACAAAATAGAGAGCCCAGAAATAGACCCTCAATTCTATGGTCAACTAATCTTCGATGAAGCAGTAAAGAATGTCCAATGGAAAAAAGACAGCCTCTTCAACAAATGGTGTCAGGAAAATTGGACAGCCACATGCAGAAAAATGAAATTGGACCATTTCCTTACACCACACACGAAATTAGACTCAAAATGGATGAAGGACCTCAGTGTGAGAAAGGAATCCATCAAAATCCTTGAGGAGAACACAGGCAGCAACCTCTTCAACCTCAGCTGCCGCAACTTCTTCGTAGGAACATCACCAAAGGCAAGGGAAGCAAGGGCAAAAATGAACTATTGGGTCTTCATCAAGATCAAAAGCTTTTGCACAGCAAAGGAAAC
>PISX010009568.1:36746-75197 GCA_004024625.1 Mellivora capensis
CAGATGGCCAACAGACACATGAAAAAGTGCTCCACATCACTCGGCATCAGGGAAATACAAATCAAAACCACAATGAGATATCACCTCACACCAGTCAGAATGGCTAAAATTAACAAGTCAGGAAATGACAGATGCTGGCAAGGATGTGGAGAAAGGGGAACCCTCCTACATTGTTGGTGGGAATGCAAGCTGGTGCAACCACTCTGAAAAACAGCATGGAGGTTCCTCAAAAAGTTGAAAATAGAGCTACCTTATGACCCAGCAATCACACTACTGGGTATTTACCCTAAAGATACAAACGTAGTGATCCGAAGGGACACGTGCACCCAAATGTTTATAGCAGCAATACCCATAATAGCCAAACTATGGAAAGAACCTAGATGTCCATCAACAGATGAATGGATAAAGAAAAGGTGATATATATATATATGTGTATATATATATATATATATATATACACACACACACAGTGGAATACTATAATACATATGCGTGTGTGTATGTGTATATATATATATATACACAGTGGAATACTATTCTAAAGAAATTAAATCCTGCCATTTGTGACGACGTGGATAGAACTAGAGGGTATTATGCTTAGCAAAATAAGTCAATTGGAGAAAGACAACTATCATATGATCTCCCTGATATGAGGAAGTGGAGTTGCAATGTGGGGGGTTTGGGGGTAGGAAAATAATAAGTGAAACAAGATGGGATCGGGAGGGAGACAAACCATAAGAGACTCTTAATCTCACAAAACAATTCTAGGGTTGCAGGGGAAAGGGGGGTTGGGAGATGGTGGTGGGGTTATGGACATTGGGAAGGGTATGTGCTATGGTGAGTGCTGTGAATTGTGTAAACCTGGTGATTCACACACCTGTACCCCTGAGGCTAATAATACATTATCTGTTTATAAAAAAATAAAAATTTTTTTTAAAAAAAGAGATAAACTATGATACCATATACCTAAAATGTGGTGGGGGAGGGGAGGAAAGGAATAAAGAAGGGGTTATAACTCAAATGACCGACAATCAACTTAATACTGATTGTTATATACATAGGATGTTATATACAAACCTAATGGTAACCACGAACCAAATGTCAATGAAAAAAAATAATAAAGGGAAAGGAATTCAAGTATATCACTAAAAATGCCAGCCAACTACAAGAGAAGAGAGCAAGAAAAGAAAGGAACATGGAACTACAAAAACAACCATAAAACAGATAACACAATGCAATGAGTACCAAACTATCAATAATTACTTTGAATGTAAGTGGAATAAACACACCAATCAAAAGACAAATGGTGCCAGAATGGGAAAAGAAGCAAGATACATCTACATGCTGCCTACAAGAGATTCATTTCAGACCTAAAACTCATGCAGTATTTAAGTGAAGGGATCAAAAAGCATTTATTATGCAAATGGAACCAAAAAGAAAGACAGAGTAATAATACTTTCACTAGACAAAATAGACTTTAAAACAAAGACTGTAACAGGAGACAAAGAAGAACACTTATGAGCAAAAAGGGGGACAACCCAACAGGAGGATATATCAATGCTAAATATTTATGCACTCAACATGGAGCATCCAAATACATAAAACAGTCTTAACAGACATATAGGACACATCATAGGTGATATAATCATAGTAGGAGACTGTGACACCCCATTTAAATCAGTGAACAGATTATTCAGAAAGAATATCAATTAAGAAAATAGCGGCTTTGAAAAAAATAAAATTAAATTAAGATGTTAAAAAAAAAAAAGGAAAAAGAAAACGTGGTTTTGAATGACACATTGGGCCAGATGGATCTAACAGATATATTAAGAACATTCCATCCTAAAACAGCAAAACACACATTCTTTTCAAGTACACATGGATTATTCCCTAGAATAGATCACAAGTTAGGTCACAGAACAAGTCTCAACAAATCCAAAAAGATCCAAGTCACACCAGGCATCTTTTCTGACCAAACTAGAAATCAACCACAAGAAAAAAAATGGAAAGAGCATAAATACATGGAGATTAAATAACATGCTACTAAACAATGAATAAGCCAGATAGGAAATTAAAGAAGAAATTTTAAAATTACATGGAAATAAATGAAAATAAAAAGAAATGTTCCAAAATCTTTAGGATACAGTGAAAGTGGCTCTAAAAGGGAAATTTGCAGCAGTATGAATCTACCTCGATATACAAGAAAAATCTTATATAAACAACCTAACATTATACCTATAGGAGCTAGAAAAAGAAGAACAAAACCCCTAACCAATAGAAGGAAGGAAATATAAAAATTAAAGCAGAAATAAATGAAATAAAAACAAAAAATTAGAGAACAGATCATTTAAACCAGAATCTGGTTTTTTAATTGATCAACAAAACTGATAAACTTTTAACTAGACTCATCCAAAAAAGAGAGAGAGAAATAGAGAAAGAGAAAGAGGTAAGGATGTCCTGGGGGGCAGATGGGGAAGACTTGAGCAAAATCAGAAATGAAAGAGGATAAATAACAACCAACACCACAGAAATACAAAGGATTTTAAGACAGTGTTATGAAAAGTCATATGCCAACAAATTGGGCAACCTAGAAGAAACGGATAAATTCCTACAAGCCTATAACACAGCAAAAGTGATGCAGGAAGAAAGAGAAAATTTGAACAGACCAATTACAAGCAATAAAATTGAATCACTAATCAAAAAACTCCCAAAACACAAAAGTCCAGGATCAGAGAGCTTCACAGGAGAATCCTACCAAACATTCAAAACAGAGTTATCATCTATTTTTCTCAAACTATTCCAAAAAGTAGAAAAGGAAGGAAAGCTTCCAAAATCATTCTAAAGGGTCAGCATCATCCTGATAATAAAAAAACAAACAAACAGATAAAGACACTACCAAAAAAAGAGAACCATTGGCTAGTACCTCGGATGAACACAGATGCAAAAATCCTCAACAAAAGATTAGCATACTGAATTCAATAATATATTTTAAAAATCATGTATCACAATCAAGTGGGATTTATTCCTGAGATGCAAGGGTGGTTCAATATTTGCAAATCAACCAATGTGATATATTACATCAATAAGAGAAAGTGTAAGAATGTGATCAGTTCCAAAGATGCAGAAAAAGCATCTGACAAAGTACAATATCCATTCATGATAAAAACCCTCAAAAAACTAGGTTTAGAGGGAATATACCTCAGCATAATAAAGTATTACTTATTATTATTATTATTACTTATTTTTATTATATGTAGTATATATTATATGTGATATATAATATTAGTCTTATTTAATATATATTTATAATATAATAAAGTATACTATCAGCATAATAAAGTACTATATGACAAATCCATAGCTACCATCATACTCAATGGGGAAAAACAGAGAGCTTTTCCTCTAAGATCAGGAACAAGACAAGGATGTCTACTCTCACCACTTTTATTCAACATAGTCCTAGAATTCATAGCCATAGTAATCAGACAACAAAATAAAATAAAATTCACTTAGATTGGTAAGAAAAAAGTAAAACTTTGACGATTTGCAGATGAGATATACATATGATGAGATATATACATATATGCACATCCAAAGCAGCAGTACCTCAAGCCATATATATATGGCTTTTATATATGTATATGTATATATATATATATATATATATACACACACACACATATATATATATATATAGTCATCCACATATGTCCTTAAAGACTCCACAAAAAACTACAAGAGCTCATAAATGAATTCAGTAAGGTCACAGGATACAAAATCTATGTACAAACATCTGTTACATTCCTATACACTAATAATGAAGTAACAGAAAGAGAAATTAAGGAAATAATCCCACTTACAATTGACCCAAAAATAATAAAATACCTAGGCACAAACTTAACCATGGAGGTGAAGGTCCTGGGCTTTGGAAACTATAAAAAACTGACAAAAGAAACTAAAGATGACACAAACAAATGGAAAGATATTCCATGCTCATAGATTAGAAGAATATTGTTAAAATGTGTATGCTACCCAAAGTAATCTATAGATTGAATGCAATCCCTAGCAAAACACCAGCAGTGTTTTTTTTGCAGAACTAGAACAAATAATTCCCAAATTTGTAAAGAAACCACAAATGACCCTGAATAGCCAAAGCAATTTTGAAAAAAGAATAAAATTGGAGACTTCACAATCTCAGGTTTCAAGATATACTACAGAGAGGTAGTAAATAAAACAGTATGGTACTGCACAAAAGCAGACACACAGATCAATAGAACAGGGTAGACAGCCAAGAAATAAACCCACGATTACATGGTCAGTTAATCTTCAACAAAGGAGGCAAGAACATGCAATGGGAAAAAGATAGTCTCTTCAACAAATGGTGCTGGGAAAACTGGACAGCTACTTATAAAAAAATGTATCTGGACCACTTTCTTAGACCATAGACAAAAATAAACTCAAATAGATGAAGAACCTAACTGTGAGACCTAAAACCATAAAAATACTAAAAAAGAACACAGGAAATATTTTCTCTAACATAAACTGTAGCAACTTTTTTCTAGATGTGTCTCCTGAAAAGAGGGAAACAAAAGTAAAAATAAACTATGGGGACTACATCAAAATAAAAATCTTCAAAAAAATAAAATAAAAATAAAAAAATAAAATAAAAAAAATAAAAATCTTCTATAAAGCAAAGGAAACAATCAACAAAACTAAAAGGCAACTTACTGAATGGGAGAAAGTATTTGCATATGACATAGTTGATAAAGGGTTAGTATCCAAAATATATAAAGAACTTATTCAACTCAACACACACACACACACCAAAAAATTACTAACCCCTTTAAAAATGGGCAGAAGGCATGAACAGGCATTTTTCCAAAGAAGACATACAGATGGTCTACAGACACGTGAAAAGACACTCAACATCACTCATCATCAGAGAACTTCAAATCAAAACCACAACTGATTTTGCCTTACACCTGTCAAAATGGTTAAAATAAAAAACACAAGAAACAACAAGTCTTGGCAAGGATGCAGAGAAAATTGGGAAATTCACCCACAAATGGTGGCAATACAAACTAGTATAGACACTGTGAAAAACAATATGGCGGTTCCTCAAAAAGTTAAAAATAGAATTACCCCCTCATCCAGCAATTCCACTACTGGGTATTTTCCCAAAGAATATGAAAATACTAACATGAAAAGTGATAAGCACATCTATGTTTATTGCAGCACTATTGACAACAGTCAAATTAGGAAGCAGCCCAAGTGTCCATAGATAGATGAATAGATAAAAAGGAAGTGACATATATATGTGTGTATATACACACACACACAGAGACACACACACACATAAACACACACACACAATGGAATTTTACTCAGCCATAAAAATGAATAAAATTTTGCCATCTGCAACAACATGGATGGGTCTAGAAAGTATAATCTTAAATGAAATAATTCAGACAAAGAAAAATACCATGTAATTTCATTCACATGTGCAATTTAAGAAACAAACCAACAAAGAAAAAGAAAGACAAACCAAAAAACAGACTCTTAACTACAAAAAGAGGAGGTGGGTGGGGCTATGGGTGAAACAGGTGAGGGGGATTAAGTGTGCACTCACGATGAGCACTGTGTAATGTGTAGAATTGTTGAATCCCTATATTATACCCTTGAACCTAATATAACTTTGCATGTTAACTATAATTAAATTGAAATTTTTTAAGAGTGGTATTTTCGTGGGGTGCTTGGGTGGCTCAGTTGGTTAAAGCGGCTGCCTTCAGCTCAGGTCATGATCCCAGGGTCCCGGGATTGAGCCCTGCTTGGGGCTCCCCGCTCAGAGGAGAGCCTGCTTCTCCCTCTCCCTCCACTTTCCACTCTGCCTACTTGTGCTGTCTCTCTATCTCTCTGTCAAATAAATAAATAAAATCTTTTAAAAAGTGGTATTTTCTTATATACAATAACAATTTTAAAAAATGGACTTTGTGAAAAAGAATTAGAACATTTCAACACCCAAGTAACCTTATGTCCCATCTCGGCTACCGTCTTTCCTGAAAGTTAACCATGGCCCTGAATTCTAATACCAAAATCAAAGCTTTGATTCTCAGCTTCATATGAATGAAATCATATGGCATGTACTGCCTTCTGTCTGGGTTCTTCTCTCAACATTATATTTTTGAGATTCATCCATATTGTGCATGACAGCAGCACATTCCTCATTAGTGGAATTTCAGAGGGTTTCATTTTGTGACTCTATTGAGATTTAGGGAATTCTTCACTACAGCAAATAATTGCACACATTGCACACATCTTTTGGTGTGAAAATTACATATTTTTGGTGGCCTAAGGAGGGAGCTAGGCTACAAGCTACTATGTATGTTCAGTTTTCACAGACACTGAGAAGTTTTCCCAATTCCATCTACCCATTTACACTCCCACCAACCATCTATGAGTGTTCCAGCTCTCCCACATGCTCACTGGTGTGGTCCGTCTCTCCACTACAGCCATTCTGATGGAGGTAGTGTAGTACTGGCATTGTAGGTTTACTTCGAATTTTCAAGAGGTTAATGAAGTTGAGTCATCTGGTTTTCTTAACCTTTCAACATTCACCTAGCCAGAAGCCCACGCTGGTCATTCAATTCCTCTCTGGTTACATACCTAAGAGGGATGCGGCCCTAAGAACCAAGAGTGTGTACACTCATTCCACTCAAAGCCATCCTGCCTGTTGGCCCTTGTCACGGTCTACCAATCATTTCCACATCAAGTTTCAATCTCCCATGTGTATCCCCCCTCCAGTGTTTATCTCTGCTCTCCTGAAGCAGCCAATCTGACACCCGCCTCCTCCAGCTTATCAGATAACCTTACAGGCCACTTGCACCAAGAAAGCCAGGTTCCTCTAGTGTCAGCACCTGCAAATTCCCTGTGGTTATTACCATTTACTTCCTTTCTCCAGCCCCAGAGAAAGCACTGTCCCTCCTACTCATGAGAAACATTAATCCCTGAAAAAAAAAAAAATGTGTTCTTTTCAGTTTGCTTTGACACTTATTATCCATGTGACCAAATGCAAATGACCTGACCTCTCCTGGACTAAGATTTCTTACCTGGAAAATGAGAATATTGCTCGCCTCATGAAACTGCTGTGAAAATTAATGGACAGCATGTTTAAAATGCCCCATTCAATACCTGACAGGTATTTCATGCTCAGTAATGTTTTCTTTCCATTTCTCCTTTTCTCTTTGCACTGTTACTAATCTGCTCCTTTGAACTTAGAAGCATTAAGATGGAAAATAAAAACAAGTTGGCTTTTGCAATGAGACACATTGAGACTGGAAACCTAATGTTTATCAGTGACTAGCTCAATTACTAATTTTGCTAAATCAGCCTGTCGCACTCTAAAAAGGATCTGGGGCTGTTATACTCGGAAGTGTGACAATTACAAGTCTTTCAGGGTAACTGTGCTTCCAGACTAAGAGTCTCAAAACATGGGCCCTTTGGGCTTATCTATCCAGCAATGCATGTGTTTAGGCAGCATAAATTTCATTTGGTTGGCTGGTTGGTTGGTTGGTGTTTGGTTGGTTGGTTAGTTGGTTGGTTAGAGGGCTTTATTTAAAGTGTCCAGAGTTAATTATTAGGATAATTTATATCAGATTTCTGAAATTTGGACTTCTTTTGAAAAAAAATGGAAGATGTAGCAATAGCTCATCTCCCTTTATGAACAATCACCTAAAGGTGAGCAGCCACTATACCTCCCTCCCCCAAGGCTGGCCATATACTTTCTGGCTTGCCACATTCCCCTCTCGTCCCTATTGTCTCCCACCAGGTCAGTCTCTCTCATTTGCACCACCTGCCTAGACCTTGATGCTTTTTAAAATTTGCTACCTCTTCTCCAGATTCTTATTGAACTGAATGATTAATTGCCTGAGAGTTACAGAGCACTTGTAATGCATTTAACATAGTTTATTTTACAAATATAGACTCCCTATCCTCCAGATTCTTTTTTTTTTTAAAGATTTTATTTATTTATTTGACAGGCAGAGATCACAAGTAGGCAGAGAGGCAGGCAGAGAGAGGGGGAAGCAGGCTCCCTGCTGAGCAGAGAGCCCGATGCGGGGCTCGATCCCAGGACCCCAGGATCATGACCTGAGACAGAAGGCAGAGGCTTTAACCCACTGACCCACCCAGGCGCCCCCCTCCAGATTCTTATAACTTGCAATGTCAAGCCTCATTAGTCTCCTGCTTTGGCAAATTATCACAAACTTAGTGACTGAAAATAATACAAATGTATTATCTAACAGTTATGGACATCAAAGGTCCAGAATAGGTCTCATTGGCTTCAATTAGAGTTGAGTTCAATTAGAGCCACATCCCCTTCTGGGGGCTCTAGAGGAGAATCTGTTTCTTGCCTTTTCTAGTTTCTAGAGGTTATGCTTATTCCTTAGCTCATGCCCACTTTCTCCATCTTCCAAGCTGCCAATGACTGGCTGAGACTTTCTCATACTGCATCATTCTGACAGTCCACTGTCTCCCTTTTCCACTCTTTAAGGACCTTTGTGATTAAAAAGGACCCATCCGGATAATCTAGGATAATCTCCCCATCTCAAAGTCATCAGATTAGCAACCTCAGTTCCATTTGCCACTTTAATTCCCTTTTGCCAGGCAGCATAACATATTCACAGATTCCAGGGATTAGGACATGGATCACCTGGGGGTAGAGGGGTGATTCCATCTACCACAGTCCTCAGCACTGTTACCAAGCCCGTCTTTCCTTGAAAAATCCGGTTGAGACAGGATTGCTGATTGACCTAATAGCCCTGTTACAGATTTTCATTCAATTCAAAAACAAAACAAAACAAAATAATAAAATAAGCCTCCAAAATACAAGCAGCTCATAGCTAGCATTATTATTTGTCATGGTAAAGCAAAGCAGTTTTCTCCTGTACACCTGTGCTTATAAATGCCAACTAGTGCTTTGTGCTTGTTCCACCCGCCCCCCACCAAAAAAAAAAAAAAATACCATCAATTTTATGAGTTGTTAGCAGGGAGGAAGGAAGGAAAGGCGAGTGAAAAGGATAATAGCTCCAGAACCAAGTGCAATCTCACTTGGAGACAAAATAAAAAAGAAGAAGAAGAAGAAACACTCAAGAGCATACCAAGGAAACTTCTGTGTTGCCTAGGGTACTCTAAACCCTGAGCAAAGCTCTGAATAATCTTTTAGTCAGAGAGTAATCCTAAACCTGAGCGTAAATCCTCTAAGTGTCCATGAATATTCTGCCATGTACTCTCTCAACAATGTTTCATAAATTGCCTGGGGAAAGTCATCTGACTCACCCATGACACTACCAGAATGAAACAGGGAAAAACAAATAGAACAAAGCAAGCAAAATCACATGGGACACTTTCATCTGTTATTTCTTCTGCAAATAGACCATCAGGGCATTGTTTCTGGTTTGGGGAAACAAACAAACAAAAGGATGGAAACTCAGATCCAACTTTTATATATCTCCAATGAGCTGGGATCCAGATTTCCTTTGCTACCTCAAATTTTTAAGGGATGAACCTTACAAATGGTATAATATCTTTAAAATCTTGTTTACTATGTCTTTTTCTCTGTAAAACATTTAGGGAATTTTTTTAAGATTTTATTTATTTATTTGACATATAGAGATCACAAGTAGACAGAGAGAGTGGAGGAAGCAGGCTCCCTGCTGAGCAGAAAGCCCGATGCGGGGCTCGATCCCAGGACCCTGGGATCATGACCCGAGCTGAAGGCAGAGGCTTTAACCCACTGAGCCACCCAGGCGCCCCCATTTAGGGAATTTTTAAGTACACCAAATAAATTCTAAATATGTTACCATACACTTCAATTCATTTCTTAAATCATATAATGTTACTTGGTAATCCATTTCATCGGGATAAATCTAGCTGCGAAGGTGGCCAACATGGTTGACCTTGCCCTGCATCAAACGTTTCCATGAGTCCACCACCTTACTGGAGTCAATGCTGCTATCAAATCACTCTTGTCTTCCAACTTCTAGACTCTTCCTCAGATCTTCCTGTCTCCATCTCCTTGACTTCATTTTCCAACACTAACCACAGTGTTAAGTAGTTAACAGGGTAAACTTCTGTTCACCCCATGAAGGCAGGGGCCATATCTGTCTCTTTCTTCCAAGTTTTAGCCTGGCACACAATTGGCCACAAACACTGATGAATGAATAAATGCTCCCAACCCTTACTTTTCTTATTAACACTCTTACATGTACTCATGCCAGGCACTATTTTTAGGTGTTTCACATGTCTTAATTCATTAATTCTCATAACAAATTCTGTTACGTGGGGACTAGTGTTTCCTTGTTTTACACATAAGAAAATGGGTACAGAAAGACTCAATAATTTATACAAAATCATACAGCTATTAATAACAGATAACATTTGTTAAGTACTTACTATGCGCCAGGCAGGGCTACAGCTAGTCACCTAAGGTGACTATGCTCACATTACAAAAGGGATGTCCTTCTTAGATGGATAAATTATAAAAGGCACCCCCTCCTTCTCGATAAGTAAGCCCCAACCAGGGCCCAGGGCTTTTAGGTTGAAAGCAGGTTCTTACCCATACTGGCCCCTTGACTCAGCCTTTCCTCAGGGCATAGCCTGAACAACTGTGCCACATACTGCTCTGAGGACTAAAGGATGACTGACTCACAGCAATCTAATGACATAGGCATCAGTACTATCACACGAATTTTGCAGAAGCAAGAACGTAAGTTCCTGGACCCAGAGAAGTAGTGATTGCTCAGAGCTGTCCAGCTACTGAGTCACAGAGGTAGAATTCAAGCCCAGTCATTGTGGTCCCAGAGCCCACACACCTAACAATACTCCCTTCTGAATTTCTTCATCTAGGTTCCTGGGACAGTTTCCTAACTGGTCTCCATGCCCTAGAGTGTGTCCCACATTTTAATTCACTACTGTGGCCACAGTGAGTTTCTAAAGATATAAATCTGATCATGTCTCCTTCTTACTTGCACACATCAATAGCTCTCCCATTACTCTCAAGATAAAATCAAGACTCCTTCCTATGACGGAGAAGGCTCCTTATGATCTGATACTGGCCACCTTCCAGCCCAGAGCCTTCTTCTACCTCTCTCTCTCTACCCCTCACTGCACACAATGACATAACGACATGCAACATATAGCTCCGTGAATCTTCATCCTCCTTCCTGCCTCAGTCCTTAGCACATGATATTCTTCCCATATGGAACGCTTTCCCTCCCCTGCTGCAGTTGACTAGCTACTACTCATACTTTCAGTCTTTGCCTAAATGTCACCTCAGATGCAGTGTTCCTGGAACATTCAGTCTAAATCAGACCCCTCATAGCTTCTCTCATCAGACCCATGTGTTTCTCAATAGCAATACTGCACAAATGGGATTATTCAATGAACACCAGTTTTCCCCAATTGGCAGGGGCCACCTCTGTTTTGTTAACTATAAGCTCAGCATTTAACACACTTCCTAGCACCTAAAGACAGCCGAATCTTTCTAAATATCCCTACTGGGTGCTCACTGTGCTTCCCCATCACTGCATTTACCACAAGATACAGTAACTACCTGATCACTTCTACAATCTTCCTTTAGGCTGTGACTATCTAAAATACTCTAAGTATAAACACTGTGTCTGGATTTGGAGCCCACTACTGAAACTCCAGTATCTAGCACAATGCCCACCACATAGTAGACACACAAACATTCCAGAAAAAAATGAGGGAACAAACATAAGTAACTGGCCCCTACAGAGTAAAAATCCTCTTTATTATTATTATTGCCACAAACAACATTGTGGGTTGAAGTATTGTTATACTTTACGGACTCTGAAAAAATAGAACCTATATGGAGCACTGAGAGAAAGTTATCAGCTTCGAAATCCAATCCTGTATATCCACTAGCCACAACAGACCGGATTGAAAAGGGGCCACTCACTTACAAGCCAATGGCGTAGTCAGAAGTCTCATCAGTGGCCACTTAAACAGAGAAATCAGCATCTACTAGCCAAGTCCTACAGAGAACGAAGGCCACAGAACTACCCAGACTAAAACTATCCGTGCTAATCAGTAGACACTGGATTACCTCCCATTAAAGGGAGATCATGAGGGCCCAAACCCTTCTGAGATGATAATTAAATGAAAAACCCATCATTCTGAAAAGGGAGGGAGGAATGCATTCAAATGAAAAGCAAAAGCAAAGTAAAATCTATTATTAATAGCATCTTAAAAGACTATGGAGGAAAAGCCATTCTTGAAAAAGATCATTTACCCAATGGCAGATAAAAGCATCTTTTCTACATATATGTAACGGAGGCAACATTATATCTCATTGTGACCTGTTTCCAGAAAGTCTACCTGGACTTGACAACAGTGATAAGATCTTCAGAGTTCTAGAACAGGGCTGGACTGTTCTGCCTACTGGCCAGTCATGATTGCCCACTTCTATATGAAGGAAAGTCAGAGCAGTCTCGGAGCCCATAAGCATGAAAGGTGACCAGTTTGTGTCATGATCATGACAGTGATTCCAAAATGACACAAATGTTCTGATGCTTAATTAATGAGATTATCTATGACAATACAAATATCCTGGTGTGTTCTCCCTAGTGAGGCGGACATGCGTTGAGTGGATCAAGCTTCATCTTCTCCAGAATTCAAAGTCAAGTCTCTTTCCACCCACAGACCAATTAACTCCACACTCTACTTCTAATACCAAAATTCTGAACACAAGGTTAGAAAAGTTTGCATACTGAATTTACCTCCATTCAATATCCTTTTATCGTCTCTGTCGTGCTACCCAGCATCTCATCAGCACCTTAACCTAAGTGATGCTGATTTTTCTTTGTTCGGTTTATTACCTGAGTAATTGAAGAACCTAACCCCTTGACATGAAATAGAAGCAAGAGTAAAACAGTGTTTAAAAAACAAAACATCACATAGCTGACAACATGCACTGTGGTTTTATCTGCTTTAAAGCTGCGTGCCAAGCCTGACAGCATCCACTGCCTGCGGTGAAGACTCCCAGGCAGCAATGAGGGTCCCATGTTCACATTTCCCCTGCCCTGGGCCAGCAAAGCACTGAAGCTCTCCTTTCTGCTCTGCTGACCTATTGTGTCTGCTAATAGGCAACATTCCCCTTGAGTAATGAATCTAGGACAGATTTCTTCTACAGCAGTCTTTAAAATTATAGCTAGGTAAAAACCTTAAAAATCTCTCAACCAAATAAATCGTTTGGCCTATTTACTGCATTGCCAGTGACTGGTTTTTATTTTTAAGAACATTTTCATGAAACAGGACTTTGGGTCTTTCTTACCAAGCATAACGGATCCAGTCACCTTTCTTCACTTTTATGCTTACTCAGCTATTTCTGGCCTCAAGAGTTATTTTCTCCAGTAAGAGGGGTGCTGCCCCCAGATCACTAAAACTTGAGTGGGCAGAAGAGCATGGTCCGTAGTTCCCTCCTCAAGAAGGCCACAGCAGTACTGAGGGCTCAGTCTCAGGAGGTCCTGAGTCATGGACATTCAAAGTGGATGCTAAGTGGGTACATGACTTGGTGGCCCAGGACTTGAAAATTTCAAGAAAGGTAAGCCAATACAACGTTCCTCTAACCCCCGATTCTGTGATGACTTCTGTATGTATAGTCCTTTGGGGGCACAAAGGTCCTATAAAGGAGGGTTTTTTTAATACACAAAGGCCATGGGGAAAAAGTTCACTATTCAGTGGTTGTGTGTGAATTAGAAAAAGATACCCTTCAGCCATACCCCATCTCAGAACTTGGCTTAGCCAAGTATGAGATGGACTTCAGCTTCCCTGGACCCTCTTTCCTGGCCTCTCATGGTCACTGAATAGCACCTGAATTTCTCTCCAGCATCAGAGCAATTTTTAAGCTCCCATTCATTCATCACGCCTCTCGGGCATGACTGTGGGTAAGGCAATGGAGCTGTGGAGAATCTAACAGTAGATAAAACAGTTCCTTCAGTAAAGGTTCCTCATTCCTAGTGAATGAATGTCATGAGCTATGGTGTAGAAGGTGCTGAGATAAAACATTCCTGGTGCTGGAGAATATTCTGGTTTCAGTGAAGTACAGCACAGTCATGGGTGATAGAGCTTGTAAGAGAGCTGGCCACAAAGAGTCAAGAGAACGCCCTAAATTAAAGCAGTTTCGCAGGAGGGAAACAATGTGCCGACACTGAGCTTTGAGGACCTAGACTGGGTGATGGTCAACAGGACAAATCAGTGTATGCAAATGGTAGAGGAAATCTGGAGGCCACAAGCCAGTTAGGAAGTGGATAGAGTACATTATTGTCTAAACATTCACCACCCCCTACCAAGAGCATATTATACATTCCTAATCCATGAACTTCGGGCCTCACTATAAGACTGTCTTTAAATGATAAAATGAGAATAAGTAGGGTATGTACCATTTCCAAGCAAAACATCAAGAGCCATTGTATGATTCCATAATGTGCTCCTTTACCTTTGTCACAATATCCCAGATTGCAGCTGCTCCTTTATTTTGGGTCCCCGAGGGGCAACAGTATGCAGCAGAGCTCCAGCCATCTCATAATAAGCAAGTGCCAGGATCAAAAAGTACTGCTTTCTTTTCATTAATGACTCAGTCTTACAGATTTTTTGTTAATACAGCATCACTTACCCTAAGCTCCCAGACATGGGAAGCTAACACCCTAAAAAGGTGAAAGCAATAAGGTTTTAGACTAGATAGGATCAAGGAGTACTGGGTAGGAAAGGACAGACACTACAATAACCATTATTGTTGATTATTGTTGGTTATTATACAACAAACCATCATCCAACATTCATTTAGTATTTATGTGTCCAGCATTATGTTAACCACATCTCATTTGGTCCTCATTGAGCTAGAACTCAAACACCCATCTAGGAGGGGTACATGCTCTTACCCATTTTTTTTTCAACAACCAGTAATTGGTTGGGTTAACTCATCAGGCCTGAGTTGCTCAAACCCTGCATATTCTCAAAAACAAACATGGCTTCAGAACTGTCCCTTGGCTGGCTCCAAGCCCAAGGGCATTCTGGTGAATGTATGTTTCTTCCCTGGAGATCTGGAGTCTAAGTAGCCGAAAGAAGTCATGCTAGCACTGCGTGACCACATAACTGACCCCCAATAGAAACTCTGAACATCAAGACTCAGGTGAACTTCCTTCATTGGCAATACTGGTGAGATGTCACGTATCATTACTCAGAGAATTAAGTGCATCCATGCAACCACACTGGGAAAGAAGTTTTATAAGCCTGTACCTCATTTCTCCCAGGCTTTGCCCTATGACTCTTCCCTTTTTCTCATTTTAATCTGTATCCTTTCACTGCAGTCAACCATGGGTGAGAGAGTTGTTCTAAGTCCCATGAGTCCTTTGACAAGCCACCAAAGCCTGAGGGCAGTCTTCAAAGGTCCTGAAACAGCACATAACTTAAGACAGGTGAGTGTCAAAAATGACCCCAAATATTCAAACCTGGCTGGCTCAAAAAACGGTGGCTCAAGAACAGAAATGAGAAAGTCAGGAGGAACTGATGAGCAGGGGTGGAGGGCAATAAAGGAGGAGGCTGAGAAGCCAGCTAGAGCAAGGAGGCTAAATTGGGTGGTTGAATTACTATATTTGATTTCCATACACAGGAAGGAATGGGCAATGGGAAATGTACAAACAGAGTCTATGCTACAAGTCCAGGATAGACTTACATAGTTAAGGGCTGAAACCACAAGAATGAATGAGATTATTGAGAAAAAGATCAGAGAAAGGGAACAGCAAGGAGGTGAACACAAACTGGGGAGGATGTAACATGGCTGCCAATGAGAAAGGGAGACGACTTCTACCTGGATGGGCTGTTTGATTTTATGTAAATTTTTGTTAATCCAGTTATACCATAGACTTTACACGAGAAAATCACTGCTAAAGAGTTTTTGTCAATATGTAAATAGCACAAAAAATCCGCAGCATTGACTGTCTCATAGAATCTCTTTTCTTTTTTTTTTTTTTAAGATTTTATTTATTTATTTGACAGATAGAGATCACAAGTAGGCAGAGAGGCAGGCAGAGAGAGAGGAGGAAGCAGGCTCCCTGCTGAGCAGAGAGCCTGATGTGGGGCTCGATCCCAGGTCCTGGGATCATGACCTGAGCCGAAGGCAGAGGCTTTAACCCACTGAGCCACCCAGGCGCCCCAGAATCTCTCTTTTCAAGTGCACTTAAAATCTTATCTCATGAACAAAGCATTCAGAAATGACTGTGATAACCATCGATAACTTCCAAATAAACTTGCGTGAAGGGAAGCCCCTGGTATTCATGATGCTGGTTCATGCATTTGTGGGGCTGCCACCAAAGATATTTTTTATAGGTTTATGTTGTTAGCCACCCAAAAACTGAGGTCAAAAGAAAGACACCAGTAAAGCCAGTCGAACTGCACCACTGCGTCTTCCTCAAACAGCAAACAGAGCTAGAGGCCAAAAACTTCACTTCAAGCATTTTGTTTTTGCTTCTGCCCCTTCCTCCAGGTGTGATTTGTTTTCTGTCGCATTGTGCTTCTAGATTTTCTTTTTTTCTGTATAAGAATGGACTTGGCATCAATTCAGAGGTTCCTTTAAATAATGCTGCAGTGGAAGCCACAGGTTCTGCCTGCCTATTTCCTCTTTTCCCTGAAAAGACAGCCCCCACCAAGTTTATGTCCTCCTGTGTACTTCTCACTGAGGTCTCAGCAAACATGTAAGCATCTGCCTTACGTGCTCAACTACCCTTTTATATGCCATAATAACATGCATTCTACATTCAGAAGAACACTATAAAGTGGTTCTCAGGCCTCATACTTGACAGTGAACACAGGGGAAACCTCATTCAGGTCTACAGCCAGTCTTGTCCCTACCACACTCCTTGCAATGGAGAATTCCACTCCTTCGTCTTACTCTCAAGTTGGTGAGAAAGTCATCAAAGTGCGACATTCAAGCCAGTGTCTCAAAGGCTCCCCCGTGTGGGCACATGAAAAATAATTCATCAGAGGAAAAGTTATTGGAATAACTGCAGAATAAGAACAACAGGGATCAAATTTCAGATCTCAAAACCATGCTAAGGTACAAAAACACACCACATTATGTAATTATTACTTTATTTACACATGTGACATGTTTAAAATCTAAAAGAACGATTTAGTGGGCTGATTTTGTGCAGAGAGTAGCATGAACAAAGAAATCCCCGCATTAAAAAAAATGATTTTTCTGTAAGAGGTGTGGAAAAAAAATGAAAATAATGTGGAAAATAATGAAAAATAATTGGATTTGTTTCAACTACAAGTACACACAGAAATGACATAAGCCATAAGAATATAACATTAGCAAATGATTTATATATTTCAGCCCAAGAAAGGAATTATATGAAAACAAACCAAAACATTTGTTGCACTTTCGAGAAAGCATTTTCATGATGGAAATGTTTTCAGATCTCATCTTTGTGCACATTTATCTCTCCCTTAGGAGAAAACATATAATAGCTAAGACTGCTGTGTCAATCAGTGACTTTCAAGCAAAAGGTAGACTTTCAGAACATTAAAACTTAGGCTGGCAAAGATTTTTTTTCTCAACCTCTATCTTTTACAGATGAAGAGAGTCAACTCAGAGAAATAAGTGGTCTTGTCTAAGCTCACAGAACTAACAGGAAAGCTAGGACCAGACCCCTAGTATTGTGTATGCTAGTCCAATCATTATTCCTTTACACCGTGCAGTCTCCCAACTGTTAATGATAGTAACAAATAAAAAATAGAAAGTATACTAACAATTAGTTCGTCTCATACTAAACGGAGCTAAGCACTTATTCTATGACAACATATTTTTAAGTACATTGCATAAGTTAACTCACTGGACACTGAGAAGAATCCTCGGAGGTTCTATTATTATCTGTTACTGTCTATTATTATCTGAGAGAATAAGTGGTAGAGCCACTGTACTAGCTAGCCAAGAAATCTAGCTCCAGAGACCAAATTCTTCCACACAGAGAATTAAATAGGATACAGAAAGTAAAATTGTTATTCAAAATGCAAAGGGGCATCGGCTATAGGATTAAACCTTACTCTTTAGGCAACATAAAACTGAAAGCTATGACGCTTGGGTGGCTCAGTTGGTTAAGTATCTACCTTCAGCTTAGGTCATGATCTCGGGGTCCTGGGATCAAGTTCTGCACCAGCCTCCCTGCTCAGCGGGAAGTCTGTTTCTCCCTCTTGCTCTACCCCTTCCCCATCTCATGCACATTCACTCTCTGTCTCATTCTCTCTCAAATAAATAAATAAATAAAATCTTTCAGACGCTATGGTAATTAAAAGAGAAGAGGATCAATTTAAAAGGAATAAAAACCACCTCCAGAGGAAATTCCTTACTCAATTAGCAGAACAAACTTGAAGTTTTGTAAGTAACCAATTTCATATAAGTCATCTAAATAGAAGGTTGCATTCTTTACTATACCAACTGAAATCATGCTCATCTATAATTAGAATTTATTCTTGTATATTCATTAAGGCAATCCCTCCTCTAGGCAACTCTCTTTGAGCCTATTTGCCATGCAACAAGACCAGATTTCTTAATGGGGGCATGTACTAGGGGGCAGCAGTCGTGGCCAGGGGTGGGGGAGGGGTACCCACCTACCTCTTTGATTGATCCAAATTAATACAAACTTCATAAAAACAGCAGGGACTGCCCCATTTCCACACTCAACGGAAATGATAAGTCTTCCCTTGCCAAACCTCTGTTGTTTGGTCCTTGGTCCTCCCCCAGATACTTCCTTTCTCTTGGCTTCTATGACCTCAGTCCCTTGGCCTTTGCCTGGTCTTTCACTGCTCTTTAGCAAGCTCCTCCTCATAAATTTGCTTGTCAAAGGTTGGTATCCCCAGATTTTTTGGATTATCCCCTGCCCCCCACCCATCTCCACACTTGGCATGAGTGACCACGCTCACACCCACAGCTTCCACCCCTACTGAGGGCCTGGTGCTTGGCTTCCAGACTCGTATCTATGAGCTAGTTCTCTCCTTTAAGCTCAAAAATGTCCCATGGCAATATCTCAGACTCAATATCATCAAATCTAAACCCCTTATATTTCACCAAAAATCTTATTTGCCATCCCCATCTTCCTTAGTTTGTTTAATGGATTCTTCCAGTCTACAAGCCCAACCCTGAATCACCTAAGACTCGTTCCCTCTCTCCCACAGCATATCCACCTAGATTGATATTTCTATGAATTGTACTTTCTTTTTTTTAAGATTTTATTTATTTATTTGTCAGAGAGAGAGAGCATGTGCCAAGCAGAGGGAGAGGCAGGCAGAAGGAGAAGCAGGATCCCCACTGAACAAGGAACCCGATGCAGGACCTGATCCTAGGACCCTGGGATCATGACCTGAACCAAAGGCAGACACTTAACCCACTGAGCCACCCAGGTGCCCCTGAACTGTACTTTCTAAACTGCTCTTGAGTCTTCCCTTATCACTCCCATGCTCATAAAAACCACCATACATCCAACCTCATCATCCTGTCTCTTCCCATGAAAACAAACAAACAAAAAAAACAAAAAACAAAAAACTACGTTAAGTGGGGTTCCACCAGAAATATGCCCTGATAAGAACCTGAGTGCCAAGAGTCACATGAGAAGTGATCCCAGAATGCTAATGTAGGGGGTATGGAAGAACGGCAAGGCTGAGAAGGAAGTCAATGCTGGTGTGTTAAGGATCAGATAATCACTGTGAGCAACTAAGGTTCAGGTCCACTGGGGACCACCAGGAGACCACTGAGCATGTTGCACATCTATCCCACCCCAGGAGCAAAGAAGCTGAAATATTTATTCATCAGTGTTTGAGGGCTGCTCCCAAGGGTCTTCACTCCCAGCTCCTCTAGCCTGCCTCCGTACAGTCTTGCAAACTGGTAGTGCTGAAACTTGAGCACCTGTCGGGAACACTGGCTGCTGAGAGAACATGGGCGGAGCAGCGGTAGCACCTGTTCAAATCCCTGCAAGGCCTCCAGAGGCTTTAGAGAAAACCCAAGTGTCTCTGCACAGCCCACAACATGTTCCATCATCTGTCCCTTGCTTTCACCATTTTCCAGGCTTTCTGCCCTAACACTGCTGTGCTCAATTCTAGTCTTACCAACCTTCCAGTGGGTCCCAGGACCCTGATGCTTGCTGCCTCTGTGTTTTGCACTTACTATTCCCTCCTCCAGGAATATCTACCTCTCCCCCCCCCCCAGTCCTATTCCCACCTACCCCAACTTCTGGACAAGATACAGATTGCAAATTTCCACATCTCAGCATCTCAAGCTTTCTTTCAATTCCCTGCACCCACACTGAGCACATCTGTCTGGGAGCCTGACCTGCCTTGTGTCTGTCTCTCTTACCAAACTGCACAGGAGTTACTTCCCCATGTGGCTGGACCAGCCCGCTGGAGTATGAACTCCAGACCAGCAAGGACTGTGCACGATTGAGCCCTGCATTCCAGAGTCCAACACAAGGAAGAGGAACAACTGGAAAAACATCTAAATATTCCTGACAAGTCTATGTACCATATACAATAAATAGTTTAGGTCTCCAATTAATAAGACAAACAAAAGCTAGACCAAAGAGGGAAAAAAACAGGGAGGGAAGGAATAACAATTCTCTCCTTACTACAGCTTTTCTAACACACACACACACACACACACACACACACAAAATACTAATTAGGAATGTTTTTCCTTATATGTGGGCTATAAATCAATTTGGCTACTCTGCCTCAGCTTCATTAGCTATATGCCTCTTTATTGGCACAGATTTCCTTAAAAGACACCTAATGCATAAGATCCCCGACAGAAAACCCCTGAGAATATATCCTCTTCATATTTCCTCGTGGATATTTTGTGACATTTCAACCTCTCATACTCAGGCTCTTCCTTGGGAGGTGCCTTTGCATTGAACTCATTTGGATAACCCTAAAAAGATGAAATAAACAACATAATTACCTTCCTAAGACCCACTTTCCAGGCCCCTCAAGGTCACCCACATTTGTCCCCCAGTTGAGCAGTGTCTGCAGGGGACTTTTGCCAGCTTCAGTGCAGATGGGCAGAAAGCTAATGCAGTGTGGGATGGGGGTGGGGGTGGGAATGGGTGTAGTCCTTCCCACTCAATGCCACTGGATTGATCATAAGCAACTTGTTTGCATGCAAATGTACCCAACCCTGAATAACAATTAAATTCTGATTCTAGAGTGGTTTTTTTTTTGTTGTTGTTTTTTTTTTTTTTTTTTTAGTTAAAAGAGGATGAAAAGGAGAGAGGGGTGATGAACTATTTCTAAAGGCCAATTAGTTCAGCCAAAATTGATGTGAAAACTAAGCATACTGTAGATACCTTTGATCTGGGATCCTGTGACACAGTTTGTGCAGGGCAACTGCTGTTTGAAATGCTAGGATTCATTGATCACTTTCACCATGTCTGATGGAAACTAAATTGCCTTCAATCCATGCAGACGTGATTTCTGCTTTTATTCCTCTGCTCCTCCTTATCCTTACAATTTCACAACAGGAAGCAAAAACAATCACAGTTGATCTTCCCTGTTGAAGATTTTAATATTGGGGGCTGCTTCCCCCCAATCTGTATCTTGTCCAGGCTACTTCCATCACCCATGTTTTGAGTTTTGCCCTAACCAACACTGGAATTCTTTAATAGGAGATGAGAGCAATCTACAAATACATTAACAATACAATCTGTTACAGCAGAAAGCAAAGAAGGAATGTTGTAATGGCCTGCACAGAAGGCAGGTCTGCTGTTTATGTTTTATTTTGTATTTTCAGACCCACTGCAGGCAGTCAAGGAGTTGCTACTCAAAACGTTTTGCTGACCTCATAAGAAACAGTGTAAATAGACTTCCTACCCAATGACGCCAATGCAGAGACCAGTCTCTGTGGGTTTTTGTATTGGGGGAGACTGCTGTGTATAATGCTTCCAATTCCTTATGCAGATGAGAGAAGTTTTGCTTTGCAGATGAGAGAAGTTTTGCTTTGCTGTAAACGGATATCAATCTTTGCAAGTTTCTGTTTCCCCTAGTTCCTCTTCACTGACTGCAAAACCAAGGATAACTCAGTGAAAAGTTAAAGGGGTGGGGGCGGGGGGGAGTGGAGAACACTGTATGGAACTCTCCTTTTCATTCCTACACTCTTTCCCTCAGGTCCTATCCCAGAGCTGTTTCTCAGGGAAAACCTTGCTTTTAAAGTTTTAGAGTCTAGAAAGTAATACCCAGTGGGTAACGACAGCTAACAATTAATTCAACGAATAGCCATTTAGTACCTTTAAGGACAAATTACGACTTTTCTAAGCAGGTTCATTTCATTGCTGTCTTTAATCTCAAAATTCCTTTGAAGAAAGGAAGGACAGGATTTTAATTCACATTTTACCATCCAAGAAATTGGAATATACAGGTTTTATATTTCATCCACAAAAAAAAAAAAAAAAGAGCAAGCCTATGAAAGGGAAACAATAAAACACAAGTCTTAATAACAGGAAATACAGTGTCCTTACCCTTATCCTTCCTTAATCTTACAGCAAATTCCACTTGATAACAAAGAACAGTGGAAAAAAGATTATTGTCACAGAGGTTCTCAATCAGGGGTCTATATTCTGAGGCAGGAATGTACAAAGTCCTGAGACTACTGTATTTAAAAGGGTGATATTCGTGCATTTTTTTGAAAATCGAGTCTAGAACTCCAAAATGGTTAGGAATGATTTAATCATATGGTTTACTTTATATATACTTGAAATAACAAACCAAATATATATGAGGCCCGACATTTCTCCTCCTGTCACCTAAAATGTAGCTTATTGCCTAAAATGTAGCTTATTGCCATTAACCACATACAATCATATCTTAAAATGTAATAGCTTAAGAGAAAAATTATCATTTAATTATCTCACAGATCTTCATTTGGAGCAGGGCGCAGGAGCTACAGCTCATGTCTGCTCCATGTGATGTTCACTGGGTCACTCCAACTAGAACTGGACCATCCATTCCCAAGACGGATCTCACACATGGCTGCCTGTTGCCTCCTCTCCACATGCATCTTTCTGGGGAGTAAGTGGAGCTTCCTCACAGCACGGTTGCTGGGTTCCAAGCAAGTGGAAACAGAATACTGGGGATGAACAGGAAGCAGAAACTACCAATTTCTGAAGGCCTGAACCCAAAAACTGACACAATACTTCTGCCACATTGTATTGGTCAAGCCATCACAAGATTCAGGGGGAGACAGCACAGACTCTGCTTCTGGATGAAAGGACTAGAAAAGCATCAGGATTTTGAGGTCCTGCTTTAAAACTGCCACATACCTCTCACCAGCTGTTTCCTTCCTGTGGTTTGCTTTGTTACTGTTGGTTCTCTATTTTATAGATCTCTCCTGTGTGAGAAACCACCCTCTGCTATTTCCTACATTCCCCACCTCCCAGGATAGGTTTGTAGTTAATCCAACCTACTGCTGCTGCCAGGGGCCCTGCTTCCTCTCTGGTGGCACCTGGCTCCTTCTTAGCTCCACGTGTGGAACCTTCACAAAACCTCCTCACCCTGCACTCACACAATGCCACGAGGCACTGTGTGTGGCCTGCCCGTTCAGAGAAATCCTAGACAACAGCTGTAGAGGGATAGTCGCTGTCCATTCAGTCCAAAACAGAAGATAAAAGTTACTCTGAGGAATTCACATTAGATATGAACAATGTGAAGTAAGATAAAGAGACTGACCTCTTCCAGCATCATCTTGTCAACTGCTAGCTGGGCTTCGAACATTCCCAAATCTGCCTTCCAGTCACTAACCAGCTATACTGCCCTCAGAAAAACAGAAGTGATTCGAAGTTCCAATGAAGCACCAACCAGTACTTCCATTATTTGCATCACTTTCCCCGTTCTCTTCATTAAGTGAGATGACAGATGCATAAAGTTGGTTATCATCACTGAAAAATTCTTTGATAGCATCTGCCTTGGGCTCCCTCAGGCAAGCACTTGGAAGAAGTCTGCTTTTTCTCTGCAGCAGAGGACCACCAGCTAAGAAGAGGTTCCAACTCCAGGCCTGAGGGGTCTGTGTGCCACCATTCAAAAGATCAACCGGGCAGCCTAGAAGGTTTAAAGTTTTACATCTGTTCTCACCCACCCACCATCACCAATTCAGTGCATCCAGGATCCCTCTGCCCTCAGAACCTTTGTCTCTTCCCTCTAGGTAATCTAGATAATCTTCCCTCAGAATACTACAAGGCTTGTTTCCTGTATCCTGACAGATCTTCAGGTCTTTCTTTGCATATCACCTTCTCTGTGAACCTGCCCTACAAACTTGATCCACAATTTACAGACCACTCTACATGCACAGAACAGACATACATACACATACACACGCCCCACTTCCCATCACCCTTCACTATGTATCTTTCCATGTATATGATGTATTGTTCCTCTCTTATTCATTGCCTATCTCTCCTTTTAAAATGACAGCTTCATAAAGGCAGGATTTTTTTTTTATGTCTTGATTACTACTGGACCTAGAAGAGTGCCTGACATCAAGGATGTGTGAAATATTAATAAATAACTGAATCAACTCTTTTTTTAAGATTTTTTAATTTTATTATTTATTTGACAGACAGAGATCACAAGTAGGCAGAGAGGCAGGCAGGCAGAGAGAGGAGGAAGCAGGCTCTCCGCTGAGCAGAGAGCCCGATGTGGGGCTCGATCCCAGGACCCTGAGACCGCGACCTGAGCCAAAGGCAGAGGCCTCAACCCACTGAGCCACCCAGGTGCCCCAATAACTGAATCAACTCTTAACCAAAACAGTGTACCCACATGGAGATAACAAAGTGTTCCTAATCGCACTGCATGATTTGAAGGTAGAGAGCTACAGATTTGCTTCGAACAGCACCCCAGCTGCATCAGCTGCCTGCTCCTCTAACAAATTACCATAAATTTAGTGGCATAAAACAAAATAGAAGTTCATTATCTTACAGTTCTGTCGAAGTCCAATGACAGGTCTCAATGACCTAAACTAAGGTGTCAGCAGCAGTCTTCTCCCTTCCAGAGGTTTTAGGGCATGATTCATTCCCTCACCTTTGGCAGCTTCCAGAGGTCATCATGTCCCCTAACTTGGGATCCCTCCCTCCATGTTCAAAGCCAGCACTCCCACCTCCCTCTATTCTTTCTCAGTCCTATCTCCCTCTCACCTTCTCTGCCTCCCTCTTTAAGAATTACACTGGACACACAATAATCCAAAATCATCTCCCTATTTCAAGGTCATCTGTTAACAACTTTAAATCCATCTGTAACCCTAAAATCTGTAAGCTGACACATTCACATATCCCACAGATGAGGACACGGAACTCTTCGGAGCAGGGAGATGACTTCTTCCCACCACATCTTCCTCAAGAGCAATGAAAGAAGTGGTAACCCCACTCCTATCCATTTGATAGCTATAACGTTTCTGATCTGGATCCACACTCAGTCTGTGGGTTTGGTACAGCACGGGTTTTCCAAGAGTTGAGATCAGAAGACCCTTCCGGAAACTGCTGATCTTACAAGCTGTATGACCAACTCCGTCACCATCACTGAGGCCATGTTTCCTCAACAGAAAAATGGAAATAACAAAACTTGCCAACAAGGCTACTGCAAAGATCAAATGCAGGGACATTTATAAAAGGTCTATAAGCATCGAATGCCATCAAGTGTATGGAATTATATGACAGAGATTTCTAACACCAGAGGTATTCTAAGTTTGTACTTAGGGCAGTTTTGATTATTTGGTCCCTTGAAAGAAATGGCCTAAATGGTCAACTGCATAACTGTGGACAAATCAAAAGTAAAACTGACAATGCTACCCACAGTTCAACTCCTGCATTACCATTCCCTGGTTTGGGATGACAATATCTTGCCAACAAACCAATTTGGAACTGCAATTGGTTATTTCTGTGTGAAGTTTCATATATTTCTCTTCAAAAAAAAACACCGGGAAGCAGATAATCCTCACCTTTATCCAATCTAAGAAGCAATCACCGTAGTTATTTTCAAATTTCCTTCTAGGCTCTTTAAGGGAGGCATCTCGTTCATTTTTGTAATTCTGAAGTGCACAACTTTGCCTGGTAGAGAGATGCCTCCCCCCCCCCAAAATATTTACAAAATTAATGAACGGGTTAATACATTCATGATTAACGAACTGGTTACTTAGAGATACTCATGAGGAATGTGTCTATGCTGCTAGTCTACAGTTTATAAATCTTTCTTCATCTCCATTTTCCAGTCATTTGTTTATCCCACTCTGATGTTCTGGACATCAGGGGTTCTGACTACATGGGGGAAATGGTCTTTGCACTGAAATTTTCTCCTTAAAGCAACTTCTCTGAATGGAGAACACCAGTCTCCAATTCATGCTCCCAACCACCACTCTCATGATCAAATATTTCTTCCTAACTTCCCCCTAGCAATGGTACTACAGGAAAGATTTTGAACTTCCTATTCAAGTAAAAGCACTGAAGATCTGCAACATATTTAACTGAGTACTTCCCCAAAGGCAGTTGCAGCTACTGCTTTTATGAAGCATGGAAGGATTTCATAGACGTTAAAAACGTTCTTAGTGAACAAAGATCTGATGGTGACCTTCCTGACCTCTGATGGGCCTTGCCCAAAGGAGGGCTCATATCACAGGGGTCAGTGGATGACACCTTCAGATATGTTCCAGTAAATCAAGGACTTAGACAAATCTCAGAAACTGTTTCTGTGGAACTCAAGCAACAACCAATTTAAGCCTGCACAGGGTGGATGCTGCATGCATTGGAACAACTTCACAAGAAGGCAGTGGGGACTGGGCCCTTGATGATTCCATACTCCCTGATTTGCCAAAAGGAGAACACTTTTTTAAAATCAGAGTCTTCAAGTTCTGCACATCTGTGCTCAATACTTAAGGGGATCAGTTCCATTTATTTTTCCCTCAAGCTGGAAGACTAAAGAAAAAAATCCCATATACAGCCCACTACAATTAGAACATACCGCTAAATGGACCAAGAGGTTACAGGAATAAGATGCATTTATTTTGAACTTCCCTTGAAATACTCTTGGACTTAGAATAGAATAGGAAGGAGGACGTGGCAATGAGAATTTTCACTGGCAACAATAAATTCCAAGTCAGCAATTAATTCCATAATAATCATTCTTGCCAAACTCACAGCAAATGCCTCTGGATTTCCCCAAATCTAATACTGGAATGGCAACATTTGAAACTTTCCCCCTTTAGGCACTCACTCCACATTGAGAAGGTGGGCACACATAATAAACTTTTGCAAAAATAAATGACTACTACATTTTCTTTTCTTTTCTTTTCTTTTTTTACAAACTCATCATAGATTCTAGTATACAAAGCAAATTATTTTACACCAAATATTAACTGAACTCTATTAGGAGCACCCAGTTGGCTTAGTCTATAAAGAATGAGACTCCAAACTGAACTCTATTAGGGAACTAACTCATTTATGATAAAAGAGAATTCAATAAATATATCCCTGAGAGGATTATTATCTACAGGTTTTCCTAAATTTTCTAAATCTATATTTTCAACTAATGTAACATTTTAGCACAGTTTATGAGCTAAACAGAACTTTAATTAGCAAAAGGTGAAATACATTTCAATAATATGAATTTTCATTTAATCTTATTTATACTAATTCTGACCTGTATTCCTCCAAAATTTCAGCAAAATCCACCTTTGTCAAATAGGGTATTTCTTATAATCTTAATACAAAGGTTCTAGAATACACACAAACACACACACACAGAATGCTTTGGCACAAATACCAATTTTTCCTATCACAAGATTGTTTAGTGAACTGGTTTAAAAAATAGAAAGAAGAAAAAGCACATTTTAAATTACAGCTATTTTCTCTTCCTTTAAAATTTTCTCTATATACCTTAGGTTTTTAATCCCTGGAGATAATAATGCTCACTGTTATTTTTTTTAAACATTTATTTATTTATTTTAGAGAGTAAAAGAGAGTGAACACAAGCTGGGGGAGGGGCAGAAGGAGAGAATCTTTTAAGCAGACTCCCCGCTGAACACAGAGCCCAACACAAGGCTTAATCCCATGACTTAAGAGATCATTACCTGAGCAGGAACCAAGAGTGGGATGCTCAAACCACTGAGCCACCCAAGTATCCCAAAAATGTTATTATTTTTAAATTAATTAGGAATTTTTTCTTTATGGAGAATTTGGAACTCTTTGGAGATCTGTTGGAAAATGTACACATTTCCCAGAACAGGTTATGTTTCGACTACCTACACATTTAACCAAATTTTCTAAATCCTGTGTTTTTTCAGCTAATATGACCCTTTATGTTCTTCAGTATTAAGAATTAATTTCGGGGTGCCTGGGTGGCTCAGTGGGTTAAAGCCTCTGCTTTCGGCTCAGGTCATGATCCCAGGGTCCTGGGATTGAGCCCCACATCGGGCTCTCTGCTCCGCGGAGAGCCTGCTTCCTCCTCTCTCTCCCTGCCTGCCTCTCTTGCCTACTTGTAATCTCTGTCTGTCAAATAAATAAGTAAAATCTTAAAAAAAAAAAAAGAATTAAATTGAACTCTAATCAACAAAGTTAAATGTCATCAACCAGATTTTCAATTCATCTTGTTTACATCAATTCAAATCTATGGTCCCCTTAATTTTCCTTAGCAAACTCAGATAACCACTAAGCACAAATGAAGTCAATTCTTCTGATCTCCAGTGATGAAATTACAAATTTCTAAGTTGTCTTATCTATTCATATATATTTAAGATCTGTCTTTGAAGATGGAACATCATCAAGGTCATTATTGCGGCAGAGCCCATGAATCTCCATGGGTATCCACTGATCTGGGATTTTCTACACACTGCTTTGAAGTAAACATTTTGTTGAAACCAGAAACCAATTCACCAAAACAAAGAATGCTTGCAGAGAAATATCTACTGTCTCACACCTTCACCTGAAGGGCAATTCCAAAACCCAGTGTTGTTTAATGTTATACTAGTACTTCTAAATTACTTCACAATAACACAGATTTTCTTTATAGGGCTCCACCTAAGACCTTTCCCAGTCAATGTACAGATACAGGGACAGTGGGATTCTCCTAAACCAAATCCTGTTCAAGAAAAGAAGAGATCAGGGTGCCTGGGTGGCTCAGTCGGTTAAGCGCTGATTCTTGATTTCAGCTCAGGGATTGGTCTGAGTCGTGAGTTCAAATCCCACGTTAGGCTCCTTTTGGGGCAGTGATGGCCAGGTTCTGGCAAATCCCTACCTTATTTATCAGAACAGCTGTATTACAAGAAAGCTGACAGCCTCCATCTGACAAATAACTTGTTGGAAACCAATCAACCACAGACAGCCGATTATTCCAAAGTACTTTTAAAATGCAAGGTCTTTGTTAATTTTTAGAAATTTGACTTCTACTATTTAAGAGCCCATTCCACAACGATGGGTTCATAATTAAATCTATTTATTTTGACAATTCATAGCTCCTGATAAAAGGCCACATGCAACATTTTTGAATTAAGGATTTTTCCTACAAAGAACATTATTATTCACAATGTGAAATACTGAGGCTTGAAAGGGAAGTATAATCAAAGACCACAACATAAAATTCCATTATCGCGGTGTCTGGCTTTGCCTCTGCTTTCTCAATTTAAAGAGGAAGAACGACAAATAAATGTACTAAGTAGCGAGGCATAAAGGATGGGAGAATGTAACTGCTGAGCTTGAGTGCAAGTATCTCAAGAGCAAAAATTGTGCCTTTTCTTCTTCTTTTAGGTCAGCAAAATATAATCCATGACTTACACTAGGCCCTATTAATATGGGGTATCAAGATTAAGACAGGAGAAAAAGCAAACAAGCAAACTCCTCTTCAAAACCCTCCCACCTTCTGCCTCAGCACCCTCTACCCATTCCATGAGTTTAGCCCCCCTTCCCAATATTACACTCTCAAGGCCTGTTCATTACCACTGCCAGGGCCACCATGTAGAGTTGTATAGGTTGTTTACTACACAAAGGTACCCGGCTGCAGGGACCAAGTAAGAGCTCAAACCTACTCCACAGTTACAAGGGAATGAATGACTAGTGCCCAGCTGGGAAGGCCCCCTGTTTGTTGATTGCTTTGCAAATGCCAGAGGTATCTTGCCGGCACTGAAGAAGCGACTCAGCATTTTGGCTACATTAAGGAAAGTGATCAGAGTAGCAGTGACAGCAGGCAAGGCAGCTGCCACATTCATGGGCCTATATCTGGATGGATAGACCAACCATCACCTTAGCCTTATCAGTTCATTTCCAGACAGGTGTTTACTTTAATTGACACTGAGTGTCTGGCATTATGCCATCTAGAGCAGGAGTATCCCAGCTCAGGTGACTACCCCTTGCCTGATTTCTTGAGAAAGGCACTGTCCCGTAGAATCAGTTGCTGAAGGGCACCTTGAAAGCCCCTTCCACCAACACACCCACTTCTCAAGGCAGGGATTCCCCCTACAACATCCTGTTAAGTCAACCAACCTATGCCTGACCACTTCTGATGACCAAGGTATTCCTCCAAAAGAAACCCCTTTTCACTTTAAGAAAATCAGCCTTTCTCTTATTCTCCTTTATCAGGAATTAGAGTAATGACCTATCATCTATTCAATTCTTCTTATAGGCTTTAGATAAATGAATTTATTTAATCCCCAAAACAGTCCTATAAGGGAGGTACTATCACTTCCTTTTTCAAATGAGTAATAAACCCAGAGAATCAAAGAACATGCCCAAGGTCACAGAACTGTGAATGAACGTCTGTCGGTGGCTCAGACAGGAGCACCCTATTTATACTCAATGAGCTCTACTTCTACATGTTTAAGCACTTCTCTCTTCAAATTACAAAGAAGTGTACATCCCAAAATTAAACTTTCAGGTGCCTGAAATTCCAGAATTTGATTATTTACACTAATGAGGGAGGAAAGGGGTAAGTTCAAACAATATTTAAATATCATTTAAATAATTACTGTTTGTTTCCTTCTATCTAATCTGTGCTAGACCTTTTTGATAGTTGTGCTCTCAGAAAGTAGACTCACTCCTCCATTTCCAAGTCTTGGAGTTGCAGTGTGAGAGGTCAAGGGATGAGAGCAACAATCAGTGCAATATTACATCTGGCTACTGCTGAAGAAACTTCAAGAAAGCAATGAAGTAAAACAATTTTGAATGTTATCTCTTTATCTTTTCTTCTCCAACTTGAAATATAAAATATTAATAAATGGTTTCAGAGGGAAAAAAGATGTCAGCAAAAAGAAAAATTAAAGGCTCAAAAGAATGTCTCTGTATAAAATGAGCTGTTACGTATATAGTCAAATCGTGCCCTTCCAGCAGCTGAGTTCCTTCCTGTACTTAGTTCATTACTCACCATATAGCTCTTAGAGGAAAACAAAGCTACTTCTATTAGCCTGGACAGAATAGCCAGACTCTTGGCTTCTGTAGCCCCTCTGCCAGTTAAATGGCACAGATCATAAACGTGCCATGAGCAATGAGGCACCCTCCTCTTGGGGTTTCAGATCAGGGACCAGTGACTCAGGGAACAGGTAGCCTCCATCCTGGTGATGTTGACAGCAGTGTGAGGAGCATCAGCAGGACACACGGCAACATACAAAGCCAGCCCCAGCCATGGACATGCAAGCCACCATGCTGTGTCCAGTAAGGACAGCAGCAATGGCTCACCACACTGGCTCTGTAGGGTAACTCTCACTGGCAGGTCTGGCTTCTCCTTGTTCCCACCCATAGCCTAAGTCTAGCACCTCAAATTTTTCAGAGATTCTACCAGATGCCTGTTACCATTCAGAAAATTTTTTACGCTTCAGTTGGCCTGAATCAGCTTTAAAGGCTTGCCTTGAAGATTCCCAAGGGATATATTATGTAAAAAGCCATATTGGTGCTAAATCAGAACAATAGCAATGATATCAGGGTATATAAGGGACTGCCACTGAATCCTTATGAGCAGCAGGTGAGACTTACGCTACCCTAGGACCTGAAAAATCACAAGGATGACCATACTCTGTTGTGTTTTTTTTTTTTCTTTACTGCATCATGCAATGACCTATCTCAGAGTCCCACTCACCAGTGAAGAATACAGAATGGAAAGGCAGAAAGGGATGAGACTATAATTCTTATCTTTCATTGGTTCTCACTATACTTAAATGTAAATTCTTAACAAGGCCCAAGTGTGCTTTGCAATATATAAATCCCTTATCCTAATGTTCTGCTATAAAATGCACTGGTTTATAGAACTAAAATGAGGCTTACGTGGTAGAGGTGTTGGAGAGGTGAAGACTGCTTAATATACAAATTCCTCATCTCATTGTGTGTCAGGGCAACAGCAAAGCATAGCATTTAGGACCAAGGTCTTCTAAATTATTTAAGAATAGAACCAGTCTTTGTACACAAGGGAACTTCCATGAGGTACACAGGACTTTAATAAACAAAAACTGAGTTTTAAATAGAGGAATACTGTTTAAGGAACCATCATGTGTAGTAGAACTGTCAAGGAAAACAAGGACAGGATAAACACAAATTTCAAACAAGTGGTTCAGAGAAAGAAAACGCACAAGAGGAAGGGTTTATATTCCTAAGTGAGCAGGGGATGCACAGGAGTTCATTTCATTATTGGGCTTTAAAATACCCAAACAGGGGCACCTGGGTGGCTCAGTGGGTTAAAGCCTCTGCCTTCTGCTCAGGTCATGATCCCAGGGTCCTGGGATGGAGCCCCACATCAGGCTCTCTGCTCAGCGGGGAGCCTGCTTCTCCCCTCTCTCTGTCTGCTTCTCTGCCTACTTGTGATCTCTGTCTGTCAAATAAATAAATAAATCCTTAAAAAATAAATAAGTAAACTAAGTGAACATATGGTATAATTCATAATGAAATATCTGAAGATACAAAGGACAAACAATGATAAAACTACAAAGACCATGTTACAAGAAGAGCTTTCTTCTGTCTAGTTAACTGCTGAAGACCCAAACTGTTAAACGACACACATGCAGGGGGGTAGGGGGGAGGAGAGGAGTCAAGATGGCGGAGAAATAGCCGGCTGAGACGACATCAGGTAGCAGGAGATCAGCCTGATAGCTTATCAAACCATTCCGAACACCTATAAATCCAATAGGAGATCGAAAAGAAGAGCCACAATTCTAGAAACAGAAAATCGACCACTTTCTGGAAGGTAGGACCGGAGGAGAAGTGAATCCAAAGCAATGGGAGGATACACCTCATGGGGAGGGGCTGGCTCCCGGCAAGCAGTGGAGCAATGGAGCACAAAATTAGGACTTTTAAGTCTGCTCCACTGAGGGACATCGCTCCAGAGGCTAAACCGGGGTAAAGCCCACACGGGGAAAATGTGGTGCCAGGTCCTGCGGGGTCACAGAAGGATCAGGGGTGTCTGAGTGTCGCAGAGCTTGCAGATATTAGAGCGGGGAAGCTGGTTACAGAGACAGAGACAAGGAGTGAGCTCTCAACTCAGGGTTAGTTGAACTGTAATCCATGGCGCCACTGCTCTGTGAGTGGGGTCCCCAAAAGATCCAGGGAGACCCTCCCTGGAAGAGCTCAGGGATCTGTGGGGTTTAGAGACTCCAGGTGGAACTCTGTGCCAGAGACAGAGATGCTTGGTCACAGGGTGGGTGAGCTCAGAGTGCAGCCGGAGGCCAGGGAGACAGGAGTGATTGAGCGCTTTTCTCCTAGGGCATACTAAGGAGTGGGGCCCCGAGCTCTTGGCTCCTCCGGGCCGGAGACTGGGAGGCCGCCATTTTCATTCCCATCATCTGGAACTCTACGGAAAATGTTCAGGGAACAAAAGCTCCCAAAAGTGAACCTGAGCGGATTACTTAGCCTGGCCCTGGTAAGGGTGGTGCAATTCCGCCTGGGGCAAAGACACTTGAGGATCACTACAACAGACCCCACCCCCAGAAGATGAAGAGGAAATCCAGCCAAGACCAAGTTCACTTACCAAGGAGAACAGCGGAATTCCAAAGGAGGAGAAAGCAAAGCACGGAATTCATGGCTTTCTCCCCATGATTCTATAGTCTTGCAAAGTTAATTGTTTTTTTTTAATTTTTTTTTTCTTCTGCTAAATTTTTTTAACTTTTACCCTTTCCTCTTTTAACATTTTTTAACTAGCTTATCTTAACAATACCTTTAATTTTAAAAAAAACCTTTTTTGAAACTTCATTATTATAGTCATAGTATATCCTTCATTGTATCAAACTTTATTTTTTGTATACACATAGGTTTCTTTCTTCTAAAAAATTTGGGGTACAACTTCTTGTAATAGATCAAAATACACCCTAAATCTAGCTCCAGGCTTGTTCTAGTCTCCAGCCAGAGCAAATTCTCTCCACTTTCTTTTTCTATATTCTCCAAACCAACTAACCTTATCAACTCCTATTTTAGAAATTAAAAAATTTTTTTTTCATCTTTATAGTCATATTCCATCCCTTCATTGTGTTTACCCTTATATATGTTTTTCATTATTTAAAATGTTGGGAGGTAGTTTCTTCTAAGAGACCAAAATACTCCCAAAATTAAGTGGATGACCCTGTTCTAATATATATATACCTATTTTATCTTTTTCATATTTTTTCCTTATTTGTTTTCTTTTTTTTTAGTTTTTTTTTTCTGAACTTCTTTTTACCCCATTAACCACCCTCTAAGATTTAGGGTCTCTTCTGATTTGGTTAAAGCACATTTTCCTAGGCTTTTTGCGACCCTTTTAGTATTTTATTTGCTCCTTCATATATTCTTATCTGGAAAAAATGACAAGGCGGAAAAACTCACCACAAAAAAAAAGAACAAAAGGCAGTACCAAAGGCTAAGGACCTAAGCAATATGGACATTGGTAATACATCAGATCTAGAGTTCAGAATGACGATTCTCAAGGTTCTAGCTGGACTCAAAAAAAGGCAGGGAAGATATTAGAGAAACCCTCCCCAGAGAGATAAAAGCCCTTTCTGGAGAAATAAAAGAACTAAAATTTAATCAAGTTGAAATCAAAAAAGCTATTAATGAGGTGCAATAAAAATGGAGGCTCTTACTGCTAGGATAAATGAGGCAGAAGAAAGAATTGGTGATATACAAGACCAAATGACAGAGAATAAAGAAGCTGAGCAAAAGAGAGACAAACAACTACTGGACCACGAGGGGAGAATTCAAGAGATAAGTGACACCATAAGATGAAACAACATTAGAATAATTGGGATTCCAGAAGAAGAAGAAAGAGAGAGGGGAACAGAAGATATACTGGAGAGAATTATTGTAGAGAATTTCCCTAATATGGCAAAGGGAACAAGCATCAAAATCCAGGAGGTGCAGAGAACCCCCCGCAAAATCAATAAGAAGAGGTCCACACCCCGTCACCTAATACTAAAATTTACAAGTCTTAGTGACAAAGAGAAAATCCTGAAAGCCACCCAGGACAAGAAGTCCGTAACAGACAATGGTAAAAATATTAGATTGGCAGCAGACTTATCCACAGAGACATGGCAGGTCAGAAAGAACTGGCATGATATATTCAGAGCCCTAAACAAGAAAACCATGCAGCCAAGAATACTATATCCAGCTAGGCTATCATTGAAAATAGAAGGAGAGATAAAAAGCTTCCAGGACAAACAAAAACTGAAAGAATTTGCAAACACCAAACCAGCTCTATAGGAAATATTGAAAGGGGTCCTCTAAGCAAAGAGAGAGCCTAAAAGTAGTAGATCAGAAAGGAACAGAGACAATATACAGTAACAGTCACCTTACAGGCAATACAGTGGCACTAAATTCATCTCTCTCAAGAGTCACCCTGAATGTAAATGGGCTAAATGCCCCAATCAAAAGACACAGGGTAAAAGAATGGATAAAAAACCAAAACCCATCAATATGCTGCCTACAAGAAACTCATCTTAGACCCAAAGACACCTCCAGATTTAAAGTGAGGGGGTGGAAAACAATTTACCATGCTAATGGACATCAGAAGAAAGCTGGGGTGACAATCCTTATATCAGATCAATTAGATTTTAAGCCAAAGACTATAATAAGAGATGAGGAAGGACACTATATCATACTCAAAGGGTCTATCCAACAAGAAGATCTAACAATTTTAAATATCTATGCCCCGAACATGGGAGCAGCCAACTATATAAACCACTTAATATAAAAAATCAAAGAAACACATCAACAATAATACAATAATAATAGGGGACTTTAACACTCCCCTCACTGAAATGGACAGGTCATCCAAGCAAAGATCAACAAGGAAATAAAGGCCTTAAATGACACACTGGACCAGATGGACATCACAGATATATTCAGAACATTCCATCCCGAAGCAACAGAATACACATTCTTCTCTAGTGCACATGGAACATTCTCCAGAATAGATCACATCCTGGGTCATAAATCAGGTCTCAACCAGCATCAAAAGATTGGGATCCTTCCCTGCATGTTTTCAGACGACAATGCTCTGAAGCTAGAACTCAATCACAAGAGGAAATTTGGAAAGAACCCAAATACATGGAGACTAAACAGCATCCTTCTAAAGCATGAATGGGTCAACCAGGAAATTAAAGAAGAATTGGAAAAATTCAGGGAAACAAATGATAATGAAAACACAGTGGTTCAAAATCTGTGGAACACAGCAAAGGCAGTCCTGAGAGGAAAATATATAGCGGTACAAGCCTTTCTCAAGAAACAAGAAAGGTCTCAAATACACAACCTAACCCTACATCTAAAGGAGCTGGAGAAAGAACAACAAAGAAAGCCTAAACCCAGCAGAAGAAGAGAAATCATAAAGATCAGAGCAGAAATCAATGAAATAGAAACCAAAAAACAATAGAACAAATCAACGAAACCAGGAGCTGGTTCTCTGAAAGAATTAATAAGATTGATAAACCCCTGGCCAGACTTAGCAAAAAGAAAAGAGAAAGGACCCAAATAAATAAAAGCATGAATGAAAGAGAAGAGATCAAAACGAACACCAAAGAAATACAAACAATTATAAGAACATACTATGAGCAACTCTACGCCAACAAATTTGACAATCTGGAAGAAATGGATGCATTCCTAGAGACATATAAACTACCACAACTGAACCAGAAAGAAAGAGAAAACCTGAATAGATCCATAACCAGTAAGGAGACTGAAAGAGTCCTCAAAAATCTCCAAACAAACAACAGCCCAGGGCCAGACGGCTTCCCAGGGGAATTCTACCAAACATTTAAAGAAGAGTTAATTCCTATCCTCCTGAAACTGTTCCAAAAATAGAAATGAAAGGAAAACTTCCAAACTCATTTTATGAGGCCAGCATCACCTTGATCCCAAAACCAGAAAAGGATCCCATCAAAAAAGATAGAGACCAAAATCCTTGATGAACACAGATGCAAAAATTCTTACCAAAATACTAGCCAATATGATTCAACAGTACATTAAAAGGATTATTCATCACGACCAAGTGGGATTTATTCCCGGGCTACAAGGTTGGTTGAACATTTGCAAATCAATCAATGTGATACAATACATTAATAAAAGAAAGAACAAGAACCATATGATATTCCCAATGGATGCTGAAAAACCATTTGACAAAGTACAGCATCCCTTCCTGATCAAAACTCTTCAAAGTGTAGGGATAGAGGGCACATACCTCAACATCATCAAAGCCATCTATGAAAAACCCACCGCAAATATCATTCTCGATGGAGAAAAACTGAAAGCTTTTCTGCTAAGGTCAGGAACATGGCAGGGATGTCCATTATCACCACTGCTATTCAACATAGTACTAGAAGTCCTAGCCTCAGCAATAAGTCAACAAAAATTAAAGGCATCCAAATCAGCAAAGAAGAAGTCAGGCTATCACTCTTTGCAGATGATATGATACTATATGTGGAAAACCCAAAAGACTCCACTCCAAATCTGCTAGAACTTGTACAGGAATTCAATAAAGTGTCAGCATATAAAATCAATGCACAGAAATCAATTGCATTTCCTTACACCAACAACAAGACAGAAGAGAGAAATTAAGGAGTCAATCCCATTTACAATTGCACCCAAAACCATAAGATACCTCAGAATAAACTTAACCAAAGAGGCAAAGAATCTATACTCAGAAAACTATAAATTATTCATTAAAGAAATTGAGGAAGACACAAAGAAATGGAAAAATGTTCCATGCTCATGGATTGGAAGAACAAAGATTGTGAAAATGTCTATGCTACCTGAAGCAATCTACACATTTAATGTAATCCCTATCAAAATACCATCCATTTTTTTCAAAGAAATGGACCAAATAATCCTAAAATTTATATGGAACCAGAAAAGACCTCGAATAGCCAAGGGAATATTGAAAAAGAAAGCCAAAGTTGGTGGCATCACAATTCCATATTTCAAG
>PISX010009569.1:0-14157 GCA_004024625.1 Mellivora capensis
ACACACACACACACTGAATATGTATTTGAATACATGTTATTCTACATGATAGTCCCTAAATTAAGTCATTTTCCTAGTTGATATACAATGAGAAGTTGGCAAATATGCCATGTTACCTATCATTTGTAAGACTAGAAATTATTTCAGACTTAGAAATCTCATCTGACACAAAACAACTTGTTCAAACAATGACCAACTACTTTCTTTACTTCATTCCATACATCCTGGTCAACCATGAACCATCAATAACTCCTTTTGAGTACCACACTCCAACAACTTTTACATCAAGCCAACAACTACATGACCTAACCCATATTTTCCTAGCTTGTTGATGAGTATGCCATGTGGGAGAGTTAAAAGACTTCTTGAGGTCAAGCTCCATTTCACTTATTGTAGATTGAAGGAATCAAGTCCATTATTCTGTCATAGTAGGAAATATGTTTGGTTTGACAATGATTTGTAACTCAAGTCATACTATTTATAACCCGGCACTTTGTGATCCTCAGAGGGTTTGCAAATTGTCCCTTGGATGATAACATACAGTACATTTCCCCATTTAAGTTAAAGTAGCTAGTCTCTAGTACCCAGCACAATTTTTCTCCTTTGAAAGGTAGTTTCTTTTTGTTGTTAAAGGTTGTGAGAATGGTAATTGGACTGTGAACATGGTACTTTTATAATAAGGAGTTTTAGTATATATAAACTTGGTATATAACAAGATAAATAATTAAACAGTTTGTGAATATAATTTTTCACCTTCTGAGTGATTCTACTAAGTATTTAAATCAGGTATTTCTGTAAACTCTCAGCTGATTGTTTCATAATAGCCAGCAGAACATAAGATCCTAATTTTCAAATCTGTCCTTGCAAGTTTGAAGGTTACCTACCAACTGATTAGAACTGTCAGGCCTCATGACATTTATTATATAGTGTTCCTGTTAAGGTTGCTTATGAAACTATTAGCCTTTTCCTTCGACATTTGCTGTTCTGCATGAATGAGTATATTTATATTCCTGTAAACTTCGTATTGCTTTAACGATAGTTTAAGCAGGGCTCAGGTTAAATGAGTTGCTAACAAGCTATCTTCATTGAATTGCTTTAGTTTACAACTAGAATCCATTGTCTTCCCTAATGTTTTTTTTTTTTCCTTTTCTTATTGTTAATTTAAAGTGACTAATACTAGCAATTGAAAGCTCATCTGTAAGGATTAGAATACTAATAATTCAAATGTTTTAAATGGTCTTTAGAGAATATAAGTACAATGGATACATATTTTTAAATTTGCTTTAAAATTATAAAAGTTTAGTGCTTCTCAGAAGGCTAATTCAATAATCCAAAATACTTATTTTTAAACCATGTGTAATTTTTGTCCCAAATAAGAACTGATCTCTTTTTCTTTCATATTCCAATAACAATATATATTTATATATCATATATCAAATGTCTGCCTTACGGACAAGTAGGTACGCATTTGCTTAATTTGATTGACTGTGAAGGTAGGGTATTAGTTATATTTTTACCTTCTCAGTTCTGAACACAGTGCTTTAACTTATATTCATTCTTAAATTTAACTAATATGAATTAAAATGGAATTTTAAAAATTTATTTGCAAAACTATAAAATAATTTACTAATATTTTCTTTTGAGTGACTTTAAAAATAGATAGCTAAAATTGGAAATCATTTTAAGAAGAGCAGTAGGTTATAAACCTGAAATATATTTATGTATCTATGAATGAAAAATCTGATTTCAAAAATTAAAGGAATATATCGTCTGAGGCTAAAGATTAAGCTCAGAGATCTGCTTTGGCAAAATATATAGTAAAATAACAATATGTGCCTAATTTCACCCAGAAGAGATTTGAAAATTAGGACAATATTTCCATGTAAATACAGAGTGATTCTCTAAATCTCATTTAACCCTCTCTGAAGGCTAAATACAGCATAAGTTAAAAAAAAAAATAAAAGTGGACAACAGATTTTCAAAGCCATTAAAATAAAAGTAAAAAGAGAAAGTGTTGAAATGGGAGAGTAGGACCTTGTGGGGTATTATTATTAATTTAAATTTAAATTAATTTAAATTTAAATTAATTTAAATTAAGAATATTCAAGTACATTCTACTTTAAGCTTTTCTCACCTAGAGGGGAGAGACTTCCCAAAGGGTCAATTCCTCTATCTGGTAAACCAATATAATTAGATACAACAGCCAAGATATGGAAAGGCACATTTCATTCAATGATTGACCAATAAATGAGTACAAACAAATAATAATGAAAAAGAGATATTTTAACTAATTAAGACCAGAAACAAAAGAAAAACAGTTTAAAGTTGGGCTCAGAGCAATATTTTGGGTTTGTGAAAAATCTATTTTGAATCCTTGGGAGTTCCAAGGGTCATAGCTTCAGAGCAACCAAAATAGATCTTTCTTGTTTGATGTACAAAGAGAGAAATGGAGAAAATCTGAGAAAGCATGAATTTTAGATTATAATAGCATTAAAATGAAAAACTAAAATTGTTGGTGAAAGAAACAGAGGAGGAGCTATTCCAGAAAAAAAACAAACAAACAGGGATTCTGTAACTATCTTTGACTCTTTATTTGGAATTCTTTTATATAGTTTGTTCATGGTCTTACAGATTGTATGTATTGTTTATTTTTGTAGACTCTACAGTGTTGGATAAATTTGCCCTTTTCTAAGATTTACTCAAACAACTCACCACTTTATCCTCCACGCTATAGTTTTACCTGATGACAGTACAGGGGAACTCTTGTTAAATTAAGAATCCTACATGATGCAGAGGGAGTTTTATTGATTTGTACAAATTCTGTCCTGGCTGCGCCATTTAGATGTCTTGAATAACTTTTGAAAACAATGTTGTAAGATTTCTTTATTATTGAGTAAAACTACTATGGAATAGATTGCTATTTATAAAGAATAAAGCATTTCTTACTCCACTCTTTGTATTGACTCATATTAGTGACATCCATAAACAGAATCTTTTACTTATAATTAAAATTCCTGTACAATGTGTTATAGTTATTAAGGGAAAAAGAATTATTGCCTATATTGCCCAAAGCTCATTAGCTACCTGATGTTCAGAGATATACAAGTCTCGAAGGATAGATGAATGAATCTCAAAGCTTGAGATTATTTCGCCATGGCAGATTCTAGAAGTTGAATATACTTTTTTAAAGATAAAAATTATATAAAAGTAATGCATGTGAATGTTAAATTTTATTTTAAAGATTCATATCTTTATCATTATCTATTGAAATCTGAATAAATAATTTGTAAAATTAGTGGTGTCAACACAAAAAGGCCAGCTGACCATTTACTAGGAAGACCATGTAGTATGGTGTTATCTAGATTATCTCATAATGGTCCTGTGTTTTGTTTTCAGGTTTATAAGTCCAAAAAAATATGTACATGCACATAAAACAACACACACATATGCACACTTATTTCCAAGCTGATTAGATTCAGATTGGTCAACTCATAATATCCAAATATCTAAGAGATGCAAAGACTTTTGCTGAGATACTCAGAAACTTAGATGTTCTGATAATACTAACACATAACAAAATGCAGGATTATTCCATGGACCAGAATTCTAAGGGAAGAGTCCATTGACCATGTAGGCTATTCAGCTTCCAAAATTATTTTTTTATTTTTTACATTAGAATAAATGTACTGGGTTGTGGTTTAGAGACGGGACTTTTTAATAAGGCTGGCTTGGTTTAGGAACCTGGCTTTGACACGTGCTAGTTATATGACTTTGGACAAGTTACTTAACATCTTTTTACCTCAATTTTGTTTTCTGTAAAGTGGGACTACTTATACTGATCTTCAGCATGATTGTTATATGTTTAAATGCTAGCCTTTGGTAACTCATATATGAGTGTCTAATATTATGTAAGCATAACGTGTCCTGGGTAAATAGTGATGAATGAAAGAGGCAAGATGCTTTCTCCTAAGGAGCAAAAAGAATGGAGGGGGAAGAAACAATAGACTGGTAATTATGGTAATAAACATATAATTATAAATTATAATGGAGTGCCTGGATGGTGCAGTTGGTTGAGTGTGGCTCAGGTCGTGATGTCAGGGTCCCGAGATGGAGCCCCATGTCGAGCTCTGTACTCAGCACTGAGTGTGCTTGAGATTTTCTCCCCCTCTGCTCCTCCCCCTGGCACTTCAGCTTTTGTTCTCCCTCTTTCTCTCACAAATAAAAAAATAAGTTTTTAAAAATAAATAAATTATAATACATTCTATAAGGAAATAAATGGGGCTCACTGAATAGCAGGAAAGAAAATAATCTTCATTGAACCATGTGGTTAAAGATTGCCTCTATGAAGCAAGGATATCCAAGCCTTAAGAGAAGAGACAAGACAGAACCAGCTTCCCAGGAACGGTAAGAAAAGGGGGATCTGCATAAAATTTAATATATGTTGAGCACTGGGGCAGTCAAGGGCTTTGAAAATCTAAAAGAAGTCTGCTTTGTCTGGTTGAGGGAGGACAGAAAGAAATGAGAAAGGAGAGAGAGTGTTTTAAGTAGGAAAGTCTCTTGATCTGACTTAGTCTAGCTGCTATGTAGAAATGGATAAGAGAGTGGCAAAACTGGAAGTGACACACTGATTAGGCTAAATACAAAGCACATACAAAACCTCCATATACCTATCAGTAAGTGATAGCTATTATCATTGTTGAAACAGTATTTTATATATAATTAGGAATTCAGCATTATGGTGACTTACCTAATAGGCTTATAGGTCTTTCACGAAAAGGTTAAATTATTTGTCATTTTGTCTCCTATTTCTAGAATGCTCAGCAATTCTAGAAAATTTCATATAAGTTTGATATTGGCTATATTAAATTTTACTAAACCATACTCAGTTTTTCCTCAGACCTGCTTCCCCATTCATTTATTCACCACTAGAAGATTCCTTTAGCATTCTTCATAGTCACACACACTAGCCACATAGCTTGTCTCACTGAGTTACGACTTTCAGCAGAGGAACTTATCCCTCTTCTTCACTGAAAAAAAATGTGATTTTTAAATTAAAATGTACTCAAAACAATACTATGTTTTCAGCTAAACTTTTTATTCTTTCATCTTTCTTTGAGAAATCTTTTTACTCCTCCTTCATAATGCTAAAACCTATCTAATATTTCTTCTGGGAACTAGCATCTCCACTTAACTGCAATACTTACTGTTAGGTTGAACCTGATGAGAGTACTATTTTTGTAGGACAAAAATCAAGTATTATCCATTTCCTGTGATTCAACTTAATAAACATAACTGTAGTCTTCTGTTTCCCTCTCTCTCTACCCCCACTCTTATAGGGTACTCATAGTTTAAACAAAGAACATGTTCTATATATAAGTAATCTTTCCATACTGTAATAAGACAACATATTCTTTTTGGTGTATTTTCTATACAAGATAACATCTTTCCTAATTTATTCCTTCATCCTTGATGTTCTAGAAAGTGTAGTCTATATTCTGCCTCTAATTCCTCCATTTGGTACAATCTGATTCTTTGTCACCATTCTGCTCTCACGAAGGTCATTGGTAATAAGCTATATTGCAAAATACAAATGTGTCCCATTTCTCCTTCTTTCTTCTGTTTTATTATAATGTTTTGCCTATGCCTTGATGTCTTTTATTTAAGGGATAAGAGCCAATGGTGGGCAGAGGAACACTCCAAAGCTGACGATCTGGGTTCAAATTCAGGCTTCACAAATTACTTGTTATTCTTTTTTTTTTCCTTTTTTTAAAAAAACTTCATTTATTTTCAGCGTAACAGAATTCATAGTTTTACACCACACCCAGTGCTCCATGCAATGCTTGCCCTCCATAATACCCACCACCCGGCTCCCCCAACCTCCCACCCCCTGCCCCTTCAAAACCCTCAGGTTGTTTTTCAGAGTCCATAGTCTCTCATGGTTCATCTCCCCCCCAATTTCCCTCAACTCCCTTCTCCTCTCCATCTCCCCATGTCCTCCATGTTATTTGTTATGCCTTGCAAATAAGTGAAACCATATGATAATTGACTCTCTCTGCTTGACTTATTTCACTCAGCATAATCTCTTCCAGTGCCATCCATGTTGCTATAAGAGTTGGGAATTCATCCTTTCTGATGGAGACATAATACCCCATAGTGTATATGGACCACATCTTCCTTATCCATTCATCCGTTGAAGGGCATCTTGGTTCTTTCCACAGTTTGGAGACCGTGGCCATTGCTGCTATAAACATTGGGGTACAGATGGCTCTTCTTTACACCACATCTGTATCTTTGGGGTAAATACCCAGTAGTGCAATTGCACAGTCATAGGGAAGCTCTATTTTTAATTTCTTAAGGAATCTCCACACTGTTCTCCAAAGTGGCTGCACCAACTTGCATTCCCACCAACAGTGTAAGAGGGTTCCCCTTTCTCCAAATCCTCTCCAATGCACATTGTTTCCTGTCTTGCTAATTTTGGCCATTCTAACTGGTGTAAGTGGTATCTCAATGTGGTTTTAATTTGAATCTCCCTGATGGCTAGTGATGATGAACATTTTTTCACGTGTCTGATAGCCATTTGTATGTCTTCGTTGGAGAAGTGTCTGTTCATATCTTCTGCCCATTTTTTGACATGATTATCTGTTTTGTGTGTGTTGAGTTTGAGAAGTTCTTTATAGATCCTGGGTATCAGCCTTTTGTCTGTACTGTCATTTGCAAATATCTTCTCCCATTCTTTGTTTTGTTGACTGTTTCCTTTACTGTGCAGAAGCTTTTGATCTTGATGAAGTCCCAAAAGTTCATTTTCACTTTTGTTTCCTTTGCCTTTGGAGACATATCTTGAAAGAAATTGCTGTGGCTGATATCAAAGAGGTTACTGCCTATGTTCTCCTCTAGGATTCTGATGGATTCCTGTCTCACGTTGAGGTCTTTTATCCATTTCGAGTTTATCTTTGTGTACAGTGTAAGAGAATGGTCAAGTTTCATTCTTCTACATATAGCTGTCCAATTTTCCCAGCACCATTTATTAAAGAGACTGTCTTTTTTCCACTGTATATTTTTTCCTGCTTTGTTGAAGATTATTTGACCATAGAGTTGAGGGTCCATATCTGGGCTCTCTACTCTGTTCCACTGGTCTATCTGTTTTTATGCCAGTACCATGCTGTCTTGGTGATCACAGCTTTGTAGTAAAGCTTGAAATCAGGTAATGTGATGCCGCCAGTTTTGTTTTTCTTTTTCAACATTTCCTTAGCAATTCGGGGTCTCTTCTGATTCCATACAAATTTTAGGATTATTTGCTCCAGCTCTTTGAAAAATACCAGTGGAATTTTGATCAGAATGGCATTAAAAGTATAGATTGCTCTAGGCAGTATAGACATTTTAACACTGTTTATTCTACCGATCCAAGAGCATCAAATGGTCTACATCTTTTTGTGTCTTCTTCAATTTCTTTCATGAGTGTTCTGTAGTTCCTTGAGTACAGATCCTTTACCTCTTTGGTTAGGTTTATTTCCAGGTATCTTATGGTTCTTGGTGCTATAGTAAATGGAATCGATTCTCTAATTTCCCTTTCTGTATTTTCATTGTTAGTGTATAGGAAAGCCACTGATTTCTGTACATTGACTTTGTATCCTGCCACGTTACTGAATTGCTGTATGAGTTCTAGTAGTTTGCGGGTGGAGTCTTTTGGGTTTTCCATATAAAGTATCATGTCATCTGTGAAGAGAGAGAGTTTGACTTCTTCCTTGCCAATTTGGATACCTTTTATTTCTCTTTGTTATCTGATTGCTGTTGCTAGGACTTCTAATACTATGTTGAACAAGAGCGGTGAGAGTCATGTTCCTGTCATGTTCCTGATCTCAATGGGAAGGCTGTCAGCTTTTTCCCATTGAGGATGATATTTGCTGTGGGTTTTTCAGAGATAGATTTTATGAAGTTCAGGAATGTTCCCTCTATCCCTATACTTTGAAGTGTTTTTATCAGGAACCAATGCTGGATTTTGTCGAATGCTTTTTCTGCATCAATTGAGAGGACCATGTGGTTTTTCTCTCTTCTTTTATTGATTTGTTCTATTACATTGATTGACTTGTGAATGTTGAACCATCCTTGTAACCCAGGGAGGAATCCCACCTGGTCATGGTGGATAATTTTTAATGTGCTGTTGGATCCTATTTGCTAGGATCTTGTTGAGAATCTTAGCATCCATATTCATCAGTGATATTGGTCTGAAATTCTTCTTTTTGGTGGGGTCTTTGCCTGGTTTGGGGATCAGGGTTTTTCTGGCTTTATAAAAGAGTCTAGAAGTTTTCCTTCTACTTCAATTTTTTGAAACAGCTTCAGGAGAATAGGTGTTATTTCTTCTTTGAACGTGTGGTAAAATTCCCCAGGGAATCCGTCAGGTCCCGGGCTCTTGTGTTTTGGGAGGTTTTTGATCATTGCTTCAATCTCATTACTAGATATCAGTCTATTCTGGTTGTCAATTTCTTCCTGGTTCGATTTTGGGAGTTTATAGTTTTCCGGGGATGCATCCATTTCATCTAGGTTGCTTAACTTATTGGCATATAACTGTTGCTAATAACTTCTGATGATTGTTTCTACTTCCTTGGTGTTAGTTGTGATCTCTCCCTTTTCATTAATAATTTTATTAATTTGAGCCTTCTCTCTTTTCTTTTGGATTAGTGTGGCCAATGGTTTATCGATCTGATTGATTCTTTCAAAAAACCATCTTCTTGTTTCATTGATACATTCTACTGTATCTCTAGTTCCTATCTCATTGATCTCTGCTCTAATCTTGATTATTTCCCTTCTTGTGCATGGAGTTGGCTTAATTTGTTGTTGATTCCCCAGTTCTTTAAGGTGTAGAGACAGCTGGTGTATTCTGGATTTTTCAATTTTTTTGAGGGAGGCTTGGATGGCTATGTATTTCCCCCTTAGGACCATCTTTGCTGTATCCCATAGGTTTTGGGCTGAAGTGTCTTCATTCTCATTGGTTTCCATGAATTGTTTAAGTTCTTCTTTGATCTCCTGGTTGATCCAAGCATTCTTAAGCAAGGTGGTCTTTAGTTTCCAGGTGTTTGACTTCCTTCCAAAACTTTCCTTGTGATTGAGCTTCAGTTTCAAAGCATTGTGATCTGAAAATATGCAGGGAATAATCTCAATCTCTTGGTATCAATTGAGCTCTGATTTGTGACCCAGTATGTGGTCTATTCTGGGGAAGGTTCCATGTGCACTTGAGAAGAATGAGTATTCTGTTCTCAGGGTGGAATGTTCTGTATATATCTATGAGCTCCATATGGTCCAATGTTTCATTCAATGCTCTTATTTCTTTATTGATTTTCTGCTTGGATGATCTCTCTATTACTGAGAGAGGTGTGTTGAGATCTCCTACTATAAATGTATTCATATAGATATGACTCTTTATCTTGATTAATAGTTTTCTTATGTAATTGGCTGCTCCCATATTGGAGGCATAAATATTTACAATTGTTAAATCCTCTTGGTGGATAGTCCCTTTGTAACAGGTAAGGTGGTAACAACATCTAGCTTATTCACAGACTTCCTCCCTCTGACTTTTAACAACATGGCCCTTTGCAAGAATGTTCAGATCAAGGTAACCACTGAAATAGAGATGGAAAAGGGTGATTAAGTCAAAACTGATGTGCCTAAGAAAGTCAAGACACTATTTAAGAAAAGTATGATAGAAGATCCTATATCCAGGAAGGTACAGGTTGGAGGTAGAGGAAAGAAAGGACTGGTTGGGGTCCTTTCTTTGAAATAGAAATGGAAAGGAAAAAAAAAAAGGCAATCTGAATTTTGGGGAGTTTTAGCGAGTTTTGAAACATCAGAGAGATTTAAGGCTGACTCTAGCTTCCACATGTCTGAGATACATAGACTCAGAAGGGATGGAGGGAAGAAAGAGATAGTGAGAACAATGGTTTTAAAAGGATTTTGCTTGTGTTATAAATAGAATCCTCCTTTCGCACTTCTGAGAGCTTTTGATAAACTTAAATGCTTTTGCAATTACTTAAATTATTGAAATTGGGTGGTTTTTAATGTGATTCTATGCCAAAGCCAGTTTCAAAGCAAAGCTGATTTTCATCATGTAGATTATATCCTTATTTATGGTGTTGAAATAAATTTTTAGGCCCAGATGGGGCCTCTCCAGCACAGGATGCCATGTCAGCAAACTGAATTTCATGTTCCTATAAATGCTGAGCTTAACCAGAAAAGCAGTATATCCAGTCAGCCAATTCCAAATGCCAAGCCAACTCGGAGACTCTAGACTTATTTCCTTGTTCCTTGATCTTTCTATATAAGGCCAGATTACCCAACCCCAAACAATCATGCCCTGAGTCTGCATTGCTGCTTCTAACACTATACAAATCTTTCTCTTGCCCCAAATCCCTCCGAAAGGAATCTCCATTGCCTCTGAAACACTGTACTCTCACAATCCATGGATTGTTTTTTCCCTTGAATAAGGACATTAAACTCAGTACAAAATTGTTTTACTTTTTGATTTGGCAATGGTAACAATAGGTTAAGGAAAAAATAGTGACTTTTTTCAAGAGTTAAAACATTTGAAATAGAATATACACAGTCAGATTTGACAAAAAAAAAAAAAAAACGATTAAAAAAGAAACTTTGTGTAAGTATGGTTAACTTCTCACAATTAAGGATAGATACGTTTCTTCTTGCACAAATAAATGAAGTGAAATGTATCCAAGTGAAGTGACTTCCTTAGCAACGATTGTATGGAAAGCTCCAGGAAAACGTTATGAAATGAAAAAAAAAAAAAATTTTTAAATAAATAAACGAGTAATTAAGCAAATGCATATATTATTCACATAATAAAAGGGGTTAGATTTAAGCAGATGATTTTTAAATTAAATGATTTTTTGATTCATTATAGTGTTTTCCATTTCCATTCTATTGGGAATGAATTTGAATTTAGAATAGAGATGTCTTTCTTAATTTTATGATTACTTATTGCCATGCATTAGAAAAATAAAATTTTACATATCTCTTTGAATAACTCAGTATCAAAAACATGGTACTTATTTTCTCAGATCATTTTTATTCCTAGTTACCAAGACAATTAATTTCCACTTCAGAATGGTTAATTAGGTGATGGCTTTCTCTCATTTTTGATTCTTTAGTGGGGTCACACACTGTCATCTTCCTTCTCATTATGAAACTGCAATGGCAGTCTTGAGTTTTCCACTAATAATTGTGAGTATCTGGATAGATATCATTTTAAGTTTGCATGGAAACCAGCTTCTCAAGGCTGCAACACAAAAAGTGACTCAATTCCTTACCCTCAATTGACAGTGGGGCTTGTGTCTTTCACAGTTTTAGTAGGAGGAGAAGCAGTGGGGGAAAAGATCATTAGGAGTTGTTCATAGACATTCTCTGTATCTGAACTTGGTAGTGAGCAAGAAGACAAAGCTTATCTTCTGGGGTATTTTTTATCCCACAGTCCCATAATGTCACTGGAAAAATCAGCAAAGCGGCAGAGTGGGAGAAAATGTACCTTCAGAAACAGCAGAGTTTGACTTTGCCAGAGTCATTCAGTTACATTTTGCACTTTGAAATTACTTTTCTTCCTTTTTTGTTTTTGCTCTTATAAATTATTGGTATATGTGAGCAGATAAGAAAGCAAGGGCTCTACATACAAACAGAAATGTTCACTGAAATCCAGCAAAGTAAGCAATAATTTAATAGTACTTTCTCTCACAAACCTCTTCTATTGTTGAACTTTTTCCTAAACTGAAATTAAATTGGGCTAAATTGGCCTTCTTTTTTTTTTTCTTTTAAGATTTATTTATTATCTTAGAGGGAAAGAATTTGAGCAGGGAGAAGGAGAAGAGAGAGAGGGAGACAAGCAGAATCCCTGCTGAGTGGGGAGCCTGGGCACTGGTCTTGATCCTAGGACCCTGAGATCATGACCCGGGCAGAAACCAAGAGCTGGTCGCTTAGCCGACTGACCCACCTGGGCACCCCTAAATTGACCTTAATTCTTCACTCTCTGTGATGTTGCCTCCTTCCTGTGTTGAATCAAGATGTCATCTGCTGAAAGGCACAGCTCAATTCTATCACTTTTTTTATGAAATCATCTGCAGATAAAATCCTGCACTATTAACTTTACAATTTATAAACTACAAAGATTATATGGCACCCTAAAGAGGGAAAAAGTAATAAAGAATAATGTAAAATAATAACATATATTTAATATTCAGAAAAATTTTTATTAAATAATACAGTACTAATAGGGGGGTTCCACATCATTAAGTAAAACAGGTTTGTTTTTTATTTATGTATTATGATGTTGCAGATGAAAAAAGGGGTTCTTTTGAACTTTCATAGAAGAAAAATTGAGTCCTTTTCAGAATTCTTTGATAAACCTATCAAAATATCAGCTTTCCCCCATCTTCTGTAATTTTATTTCTTTTCCTCTCACTTTTTTTTACATTACATCAGTCAGTAGGTCAGCACTTATTTGTTGTGTCTGCTCTTTGCCACTCATTGTGTGAGGATAGGGTTAGGGAATGAAATGAGATAGAAAAGAGAAGAAAAATATATACCAATATGATTTACATTATGGATGCCAAAAAATATGAAGGCTCTGAGTGAGATATTAGCCTACATGCAAGCTAACAACTTACCCTGCCACAATTTCCTGAATTCTCACAGGAGGCATGAGACTGCTGTGTTAGAGGAAAATTATTATTGTTCACAGGAATGCAGGCAGCAGGAACTTTCTGTTTATATCCATTCATCCTGTCCCTCAAGTCTTACTGGGTCAGTGTGAATGTGGGCCCACATGGATTCAAGCCATAGAGTAGGTTTGTATACAGCTGATGAACTCTGAGTTAAAAGGCTCTGGATATTTTTATTTCTTGACCATTATTCAGATCATAAATTCATTGTTTTCTTCTTGTTTTTGTGAAGATTTTATTTATTTATTTTATTTTAGAGAGAGAGCAACTGCATGTTCATTAGTGGAGATAGGGGTGTGGAAGGAAAGGACTGAGAAAGAATCTCCAGTGCACAGAGCCCCACAGTGGGCTCAATCTCATGACCCTGAGTTCATGACCTGAGCCACCCAGGCACCACTTCCATCTCAATTATCTTGTTTTGTTTTGTTTTGTTAGTTTAAACAACAGACGTTTATTGTTTCTATGCATGTTTGTATCTTAATCTCTTCTCTCTCTATATATATGTATGTGTGTGTGTGTATTATTTAAATTCAATTAATTTACATATAGTGTATTATTAGTTTCAGAGGTAGAGTTCAGTGATTCATCAGTCTCATATAATACCCACTGCTCATTCAATCAAGTGCCCTCTTCAATGTCCATCATTTATCCCACCATCACCCCCACCCCTCCTAGAACCCTCAGTTTATTTCCTATGATTAAGAGTCTCTTGTGGTTTGTCTCCCTCTCTGATTTTGTCTTGTTTTACTTTTCCCTCCCTTCCCCTATGCTCCTCTGTTTTGTTTCTTAAATTCCACATGTGAGTGAGATCTTATGATAATTGTCTTTCTCTGATTGACTTATTTTACTTAGCAGAATACCTTCTAGTTCCATCCACATTGTTGCAAGTGGCAAGATTTCATATTTGATGGCTGAGTAGTATTCCATTATGTATATATATACATACACATCTTCTTATCCATTTTTCTGTTAATGGACATCTGGGCTCTTTCCATAGTTTGGCTATTGAGGACATTGCTGCCATAAGCTTGGAGTACAGGTGCCCCTTCAGATCACCACATTTGTATCATTGGGGTGGATACCATAAATAGTACAATTTTTGGGTCACAGAGTAGCTCTATCTTCAACTTTTTGAGGAACCTCCATACTGTTTTCCAGAGTGGCTGCACCAGCTTGCATTCTCACCAACAGCAGAAGAGGGTTCCCCTTTTTCTGCATCCTCCCCAAGATCTGTCCTTTCTGGACTTGCTAATTTTAGCCATTCTGACCATTGTGAAGTGGTATCTCATTGTGATTTTCATTTCTATTTCCCGAATGCTGAGTGATGTTGAGCATGTTTTCATGTGTCTGCTGGCCATTTGTGTCTTCTTGCAGAAATGTCTGTTCATGTCTTCTGCCCATTTCTTGATTGGATTATTTGTTCTTTGGGTATTGAGTTTGATAA
>PISX010009569.1:19405-78853 GCA_004024625.1 Mellivora capensis
TTTCCTTTGCTGTGCAGAAGCTTTTGATCTTGATGAAGTCCCAAAAGTTCATTTTCGCTTTTGTTTCCTTTGCCTTTGGAGACATATCTTGAAAGAAGTTGCTGTGGCTGATATCAAAGAGGTTACTGCCTATGTTCTCCTCTAGGATTCTGATGGATTCCTGTCTCACGTTGAGGTCCTTTATCCATTTCAAGTTTATTCATACATTTTTAAATCAATGATTACATATATTAAATGTATGGTATATACAATTTGACTATATCTATCGTTTCTGTCTATACCCATATCTATCTACATCTACCTTATATGGACATGAAATAGGTAAACAGTCCTACATAAAATATGTTTTGCCTTACTCTGCAAATACACAAAGAGCACTTTAAGTATGTTGAATCAAAGCTACTCTGTATTATTTCTGCTGTAGTTCACTGGAAACCATTAAAGAGAAAGGACAGTTGGAGAATAGAAACAACCGTGCTTAACAGTATGTTTTCAATTTTGCTTGGAACAAAAATAGCCTGAACATATTTGCAGGTTGTAATTATGACTGTATAGACCATAATAGTTTACTTTGTCCATAAAGCCTTCAAAATGAGTAGTTCTAGCAGTTTTTGAGTCAATTTGTCCCACTCCACTAGAGAACAGAAATACCAAAACGCTAAATAAACTAAGAACAGGACATACGCCAAATTAGATAGCGCCTAAGTGCTTTCTTCTGTGTAGAAGAAATCACAGTGAAAATCACAACTACTTGTCTGTCCAGAAATGTTTCCAATGCCAGTTACAAATAGACCTTTGCAAACTTTCCCAAGGGGAAAATAAGTCACTTGGTTTGATTGTCTAAATCTTCCTTAATGCTTAAAATAAAGTAGCCAGGCTATGTACCAATCTGTTTGGCTTATTTCCACCCATACCCAGTCCAGAAAGCAATGCACCCATTTATTTCAATATGCCAGCAATTACCAACCAGAGAATGTCTGTAATGAGACCATTAGTAACAAAAAAGGCCATGGCCTGTTTTCTCTTCCTCGGCTCCTTCTAATGCAACCTAACATTTCAAATATCAGGTCCAAGAACTGTTCAAAGCCAACAAACATTCAAAGACATGCAGCAGGTGGGAGTACCACCTGTTTATGTCTTATTCCAGAAAAAACAATTGCCTCTCAGAGTCCCCAGCTGTGGCGAATTCAAGAGTGACTTTGCATGCAAGCAAATACTGAGAACAGCTTTCTTTCAAAGACTGAACCTGTTAGGGAAAGTGATCACTCATGTATTATAGGTAAAATGAAGGGTTAAAAACTACAACTCAGAGCAGTAGCTGCAAAGGCTAAAACCACTACAGGTGTGAATCTTAATGGCTGTTAATTAGGTAGAGGTTCAACACAAAAAAGAAAAGGAAAAGCAGCAGGTGTGAGGTGTGTGTTTTTGCTGATATAAGGAGCAGTGTAAATATTCATCTCTAACAGAAAAACAAGTTCATTTTTATTTTCTCTGTAGTGGAGACTTTGTTTCAATTAGTGCCAGATGATTATTTCCTTTTATGATTCAAAAAAGGTACAAAATTCTTTCTCCACTAAATATTACCAACTAGGAAATACCAAGTGGCACATCTGTGTGTACTTAATTTTGATTCACGTTGAAGAGAGGGCAATTTTGCACATCTGGGTTAAAGAAAAGAGAAGGAAATTGTAACCTTGAGCACTAATAAGGCTTTAAGAGCCAGTCTTGTAATTTTTCTCTGGATGATGAATTAAACTTCTTTACTGATCTAATCTAACCTGTAGCACTCTTTGCATCTCTCGCTAACTCAAAGTTATTCCAAGATAGTTTCTCCTAAGAAATGTCCGTGCCAGCTGTCTTCAAAGTTTCCTATTTAAAGTTGCAGGCTTTCTGAGTATATTTTTTAAATCACTTTCTTAGATAGAAAGGAACTCTTAATGTTAACACAAATTTCTTCATCAAACCTTCTTGTCCATTCCTAAATTTTACCTGGTTATGAGTAGACACATTTACTTCTGGTGGTGTGAAGTTGTCTTTGTGTTTATGAAGTACTTTGTCACTATAAAAATCAATTCAAACTCTGGTATTAAAGACTCAGAATGAGTTAACACTGATTACTGAAAAAGTGTTGAAAAAGCATTGGTCCGTATAAAGTGTAGTCCACACTCTATCTATACTACAAACTGAAAAACATATATACATGGACTTGATATTTGAAATATGTTTTTAGATTATTTATTGTTATTATTTATTATACAAACCAACTGTATAAATTAGGTATTACTATTGCTACTGTCCAGTCAATAAAATGACATGGGGTGTGATACATTCAAAACATATTTGTGCAACAAATAACTGGATGGATTAATGAATGATTTATTCCAAATCACATAATGCTTATGTCAAGACATGTAATCAGATTTCTGTCACTTTTATCAATGTTCTTTACACATGTTAATCACATTTTGTATCGCATCTATACAAGAGGAGTCACTTGCCAATCTAGAAGACTTCAAAAAAGTTTTTGAGGAGTTGCTTCACATTCTGCCACCACTTTTGTAGAAGTAGTTCAGTTATAATGTCTACTTGATCTGTTAATATTGGATGCAGCTAAATATTATTCCAAATGTTACTTTTGTATGTGTGTGCGGCATTAGCCCATCCTATTGGCATTTCGAAACAATTTCATATATAATTAATACTTAAAATATTTAAATTTAAGCCCAGGGAACTTTCCAAAATTCTTTTTGAAATTTCTTATGATGATGTGTCTCTTTTACCTAGAAGAAGCTTACTGAGTACGTATCATCTGTTCCCAAACATGGATTTTATGTCTCTGTATTTTCACATTTGTATGCCATAATGAAAACATTCTACCAATGACAAACTGTTCTTTTTAATTAACAGACTACTAAAGTTCAGAATTTGTAATTTTAGAAGAGTGTGATTAACCTTTAAGAATTCTGTGCTCATTGTGTAGGCCAGTTTTGATGTAATATTGGAGAACTCAGTATAGTTATGTTCATTTCACTGGCTTTACTATTGGCCTATAAATTAATAGATGAAAAATAAAATCTTATGGTGAAATAACATGAATGTAATTAAACCACATAACTTTTTCTATTTTGGGAGTGACATTTTGATAAATTGAAACTCTAATTACTTTAACTTTTAACAGGAAATAATGCTGTACAGAAACCTTTATTCCTTTTTCATGGTAAAAATGTATTCAAACTTTACCTTAAAAAAGATTTGAAAGAGAAGATTGTTCAGTCTTCTAGGACTCTAAATTTTGTGATAAAAGATAACAGAAGTTTAGTCATTTGATTCACTGAGAAACAGGAAGAATTGCTTATAATGGCTATAAACACATCAGGGTCATTTTAGAAATTTCATTTTAGATCTTTTAAAAATTTGACTTATGTAGCAATTTGTTAGACAGGATAGAACCAATGAAGTTCTCCCATTACTTATAATTGCATGACATTTTTTCATAGTTCATTTGTGTATTCAGGAAAATATTAAATAGTGATAATACCTTCAATATTTTGAATAAAATAATTTTAACATAAATTAATAACAAATTTAAAAAGACTTTAAAAATATAAAATCTTTATTGAAAGTAATGGCCATATACCAATCATAAAATACAGCAAATCACTTTGGTTTTGTTACTATGAGTTAGTCTCAGCTTCTTCCTTAAAATTATAAAGCTAGAGTCAAACATCTAAAGATGTCTCTCAAGTCTGAAATGAACAATAAATAAATAAATAATAATGTTTTGAATTCCAAAGTTACTATTTGTTTTACTACTTTCATAATCCTCATAAGATCTCTCAGATTTAAATATTATTATAAATCACATTGTATAGATATGAACTCAGATACCTCAGGATGTTCTTATTTTAACCCAGATTTTTCTGTACTACATCTCCTTTAATGCCACTATGCCTTATCATTTAATGTTCCTGGACTTTGAGAATGATATTCAATCCCTAATTTAAGTTTTGAATTGCCAACAAGAATTGTGAGAAATGTGTTCTGCTGTTACAACCCTGGGCATTTTATATCTCTTGAAATGAATATTCAATAGGACATTCTCTTCCCAAAATGGACTGTTTCATTAACATTGAAATGTCTTCATTTTTTCTTTTATCCTTCATTGGCCTGATACTAGAATAGTACTTCTTTATTATATACTTTCAACCTTTTCCTCACATTCATGCATTCATCACATGTAAGGGTCTCTAAAAGAATTATCCACACAATTTGTCCAGGCTTCTGTAACATAAGCCTGATAGAGGCACCTGGGTGGCTCAGTTAGTTAAGCACCTGCCTTTGGCTCAGGTCATGATCGCAGGATGCTGGGATTGAGCCCCATATTCGTCTCTCTGCTCAACAGGGAGGCTGCTTACTTCTCCCTCTCCCTCTGTCTGCTACTCCCTCTGCTTGTGCTCTCTCCCTTGCTCACTCTCTGTCAAATAAATAAACAAAATCCTTTAAAAAAATATATATGTATATATGTATATATTATGCCTGATAAGTTATAAAAAGGCTGGAAAATGAGCTATGCTTAGATCTCTAGTAAACTGATATTTAAATCACCAAGTACTATTCTCCAGCATTAGAAGTATGTACTGTTTGATCAACATCCCTAACCAAAAATGACTTTAAAGATCATTGTTATTAATTGAATGTGATTTTATGATTTTAATATAGTTAGTGTGGACAATACTAGAAATAAAAGGTACTAGAAAGATTATACAGTGATACTAAATGGAAAAGCTTTTTAATATATCTCTAGTTATAAGGTGAAATCCAAATGTTTTGAATTTTTAAATATAATCATACTATAAAATGGTAAACATGACATTATAGTCAAGTATTATTTTAGAACTTTTTTTTGCTCTCATTAAATCTTCATTAGTCTGACATTCAAAATTAGTTTCGTTAATTGGAAATGGTGCACTACTTGGGCTTAATAAAAATTTTAGTCATAATGTGAACTACTTCTAATTAGACTCATACTGTTTTTACTCTTGTTTTAGAAACAAAATTACAAAAGTGACCTAAAATGGATGTGTTAAAGGTTTTGTTACTATTACTGTCTCCTCGTTTTAACCTGGCTTTGGAATAATTTTGAAATACTGGTGCGTAGTGCAGTCAGGGATTGCAATCAGTGAATCAGGTTTCAGTCCGTGAATGTTACAGAATGTGTTATTGCCTCCTTTTAAGAACAGGCTCAAAGCAAGACAGGAGACAAGCAATAAACACTGAGCAGACATGTAATGCCTTTATTATTATACTTGCTGTTATTTGCAAAATGAAGTTTAAAATATTAGCATGCATACACATTTGGATTTAACAGCCCTGTAAGGGTGCTGCTTCTTTGTTCTACAATAAAGTCTAACCAAATGAGGAATCAGCATAATAGCACAAAAGTGCTATTTAGAGTGAATTGATCCAATATGTTTTCTAAGAAATAATGAGTTTTTTTGCCTTAACATGGGAATTCTAGAATGTAATTAAAATATTAATTATAAATGACAGAAATCATCTCATGAAATTAACTGTTCATAATTTTTTAGTTAACATAGATAAATATATCTGTGACAGAAACCTTCCAGAATTTACCAGCTTGCTTGATCATGTTTCTTTTATTTCTTGCCTCTGCCAGAACATCTTTTCAGATTATACTTTCATTGCTTTTGGGGGCATATCTTTTGATTTTCTTAACAATATGGTAGCCTTCTGCAGAGATAAATTTAAGCATTTCCTTCTGGGGAGGTAAAAAATGCCTGTAACTTTACAAATGCCCATAACTTTAAGATTATTATAAAACAACAGCAACAACAACAAAAACCCTAATACCTTATAACAGGTAGACTCTGTTATATAAACATGCACATCCTCATGCACTAAAATGGTAATTTTATCTGTTTTAAACTTTCACTGTTTCTTAGTAAGTAAGGTACAGATAAAACCCTAAGCCAAGGGGCGCCTGGGTGGCTCAGTAGGTTAAAGCCTCTGCCTTCAGCTCAGGTTGTGATCCCGGGGTCCTGGGATGGAGCAGAGAGCCTGCTTCTCTCCTCTCTCTCTCTGTGTGCCTCTCTGCCTACTTGTGATCTCTGTCAAGAAAATAAATAAAATCTTTAAAACAAAACAAAACAAAACAAAACAAAACAAAACAAAACAAAAAAACCCTAAGCCAAAACTGGCTATGGCAAGTTTCTAGTTCCTATCTTATCTGGTCCTGTCTGGATCGTCTTTAATTTCTTTGTAAACTGCCTCAGATTCTCTTCTGTATCCAGTACAGTTAAATGGCCCTTACCAATGTAACAATTTCTTTAAATCAAAGATTACATTTTCATTGACCAAAATTATGCCACACCTATGCCACATTCTCACTTTTTGCAGTTCTAATAATTCCTTATATTCTTTTTTTTAAAGATTTTATTTATCTACTCAACAGAGAGAGAAATCACAAGTAGGCAGAGAAGCAGGCAGAGAGAGGGGGAAACAGGCTCCCTGTTGAGCAGAGAGCCCGATGTGGCGCTTGATTCCAGGACCCCAAGATCATGATCTGAGCTGAAGGCAGACGCTTAACTCACTGAGCCACCCAGGTGCCCAGTTCCTTATATTCTTTTAACTTTGGGATTCATAGATTATTGTAAGGCACTTTAAAGTTTTCATATTATTGGTTTTCTCAATATCTATTTACTCTCAAAATATCTTTGTTGTCATCATATCACACTCTCATACATAAAACTAATGCCAATTGGAATGAAATAAAATACAAACTTCTACTTCTTACTCCTTATTAACTAGAATTCTTTCATTTCTGACTTATTTGTGCCTTGGCAAGAGGCTCAAATTTATTCATAATTCTTTTTATTAGCAAGCATCCCTGATGGTATAATACTAAGAGCATTAGGTTTGTAGCAAATTAACAATGAAGAAGAGCAATAATACCTAGTCTATAAACACTGTAGTCTTAAGAAGATCACTGCCTTATTTCTTTAATGCCTTGTTCCTCCCTTAACAATGAAAATCATAATAGTTCTCCTTTGAGAACTGTTAGAATTCAAGGGATGAATCAATGGTAGTAGTTAGCATGATCATTAAAAATCCATAGATACTTCTTAAATGTCAGTTCTTTTCCCTTTCTCATTGGCAACACTTATGTGATGTTGAGGCTCTGTTACCTGCTTTGTGTCAAACCAAAACTACTTTGGTTTTCTACTTCACCTAAACAAGACAATCTCTGGGTCAAGACTGACATATTATAAGGCTGTTATTCAACAGAGGAAATTATCAGAAGTAGTTCACAGGGGCTGGCACAAAGAGGTGATAAAGCAAAATGGTGTTGGAGTGATTTTTTTTTTTAAAGATTTTATTTATTTACTTGTCAGAGAGAGAGCGAGAGAGTGAGAGAGGAAGCACAGGCAGACAGAGTGGCAGGCAGAGGCAGAGGGAGAAGCAGGCTCCCCGCTGAACAAGGAACCCAATGTGGGACTCGATCCCAGAACGCTAGGATCATGACCTGAGCCGAAGGTAGCCGCTTAACCAACTGAGCCACCCAGGCGTCCCGTGATATTTCTTTTCATCTCAACATCTAGGTACAGAGAAATCAGGAGAAGAATGAAAGGGATGAGAAGGAGGATAATATTCTACTATGCTCTGTGCTCCCTTCTTGATCCTGTTCTTTTCTTTTTTAGTCATGAAAACTACCGATACATGTGATGTGGCATTTGGAACAAACGTTGTTGAAAACTACTAAAGATAGTAATTGTGGTCTAGAACATAGGCAAAAAGAGTGTTAGGTACTTCAAGAATAGTTGTTAAGAATAAGAAAACATAGCTTCCATTCTTTACCCTAACACTGTCTAAATGTGTGATTTTGATCATTTCACCTCTCCTTGAGCATTTCACCAAGCATATTCACTCAGTCATATAACACTCATGTATATGAAGGCATTTCCATTAGACGTAATATATAAATTCTAATTTTATATTTTATTAGTTTTGAACCACTTTTTATGCCTAGCATAATGTCAGGAGTTTAGAAGTTTAAACCATCAATTCATCAATAATCTTTTTTAATTTAGAATTTAAACTATATAGTTCATAATAAAAACACATGCTATAATAAGTCTTTTGATTATAATTATTTCACTTGACTTACACAAAAGATGTTCTTTTTGCTTATTTTGAAATAGTGTTGAAAAGAGATGAGGAAACAGGGAAGTGGTGGAGTTTACCTGGAAAGAAAAGGGTTCAGGTAGGTACTGGGCATGCAGTGATTAGCAAGAAACTAGCCATATAGTGAGCAATGTACATATAGTGGACCATGACAGCTTGAGTGAGCAGATAACAGCTGAACAAAGTTTAAATTAACAATGACGCATATTTTTTTCACTGAGTCCTATAATTGCTTTATCTGTTTTAATCTTATCTTTCTTGAGCACTTCCCTGTTTTCTGTCTCCTTTTCTTTAAAAGATTTATTTATTTAGTTTAGAGAGTGTGGGGAGGAGAAGAGGGAGTGGGAGAGAGAACCCCAAGCAGACTCCCTGCTGAGGACAGAGCCCTAATGCAGGGCTTGGTCTCATAACTCCTGAGATCATGATCTATAATTTGGCAACATGTTTATTACTTCGAACTCCTTTTTTTTTTTTATCTCCTATTCTTTCAGTTAACTCAAATAATATAATTTTTAATATATTTGTTAACTTGAAAGATCTTCTTCAAAATTAAGAGCCATTTTAGGGCTTCTTTGGGAAATAGTGATTGCAAATTGGTTGCTTTACTGGGATTAAAATATAAGGGAGAAAATGCAAAATATGAAAAATAGGCAGATATCAAAAATCCTATATTCAAATTGCAGTATCAGAAGAAAATATCTTAGGGGTGCCTAGGTGGCTCAGGTCATGATCCAAGGTACTGGGATGGAGCCCTCCATCTGCCTCTCTGTTCTACAAGGAGCCTTCTTCTCCCTCTCTCTCTGCCTGCCACTCCCCTTTCTTGTGCTTTTTCTCTCTGTCAAATAAATAAATAAAATCTTAAAGAAAAAAAAGAAGAAGAAAATAACATCATAGTAAATGTATTTTAAAATTCACCTAAGAGTTATTTAAAGGATTTTTCAGATGTATAGGGTATTTTGTTTATTTACTTGCTTAAATGTTTTTTTAGCATCATAAAGAAACACTGCAATAGATGGGAAAATGTCTTCATAGTATAGACTTTAAATGTATCCTTTCATTCCTTAATGTTGTCCAGAAAACCCAATTTAAGTAATATAATGGCTAATTTCATGCACTTTTTCTGACACAGCTGAAAGATCCAGATAGAAACAGACCAAAGATAGACTAACAGTAAGTTTGTGCTTTCTCTACTGGTTTAACCTAAAATTTCAGGATTTGACAATTCCTTTTATTTAATTATATAAAAATATATATGTGACCTTTCTGTGTCCATTTGAGAAAAACACATTTTTTATCCCTTTGACAATGTTTGGACTAAAGTTATAGGAAAAAATGCTTTTTATACAAATATGCATATTTTATTCTCATATATATAACTGATTTTCAACTTCTATATCAAGTATTATCGTTTCTCTTTCATTGGTAACAAGACTCTTTTTTAAGGTTAATATCATAAGACAGTTCATAAACTCAAGTGCAAAGGAGAAAACATCTTTTTGTTAAATTATTATTTTCCATAAAATTTAATTTCATAGTTAAAAATAAGTGTGATTAATTGATGCTTTTGCCATCTCTTTGATGTGTTTAGAAAATAGCTTTAAAATCATGTAATTATAACAGGGACATATTATAGTTTTGCATTTATATAGTAAAACCTTATATATTGGACTGAGTAAATAGAGGTATTCTAATGAACAATTGTCTAAATTAGTGGGTTTATTAGGACAATGAAGTTTATTATTCATGTGTTTAGTATATATAAGTGTTGTAAACTAGAGATTCAATTCATGTTGATAATTAAATTAGTCATTAGGCGATGATTTTACATTACGGTGTTTTGAGTATTTGTGTTTCTTTGTAGGTTATAAGCATTAAAATTGGTAAAAACATCTTCAGAATACATTCAGGTCAGTTTTAGTTTGATGATTGTAGCCATCCTCTCATAAGAATGATCTAGACCCTAAAAGATCATGATAGGATTAGTTTTCCATGCAAATAAATTTTTCATCCCATAGTATATAGATTTTTTAATTTTTTTTATTTTAGTATATGGATTTTTCTTAAAAAATTTTGAGCAGGAGGATGGTCATGATTAATTAAACTTTGTACTAGATAGAGCACACAGGTAGCAAGGATGATAATGAAGTAATGTACTAAAGACAAGGAAGAGTCATAAGACATTGCCATAGTCGTGTCAAGAGCTGAATTAAGAGAGAACTGAGAAGGTTATATCAGAAATAAATAAGAAAGTGGAAAGGGGTCCAAATTATTCTAAGATCATTAACACAGACAGGTTGAGTCTCACTCACAACAAGATCAACCCAGGAGAAATTAAAAAGATGGGAATATGGTTTTCAGGGACTGACAAAAACAAAATTAAGCAACAACAAGACAAAACCGACCAACTTTTGAGAAAACCACTAGGGAATTTAGAAGTTGCCTTTAAAAAGTTTGCATTGAGGGGCTATAGGGGAAATAGAAGGTGTGATTACTAATTGGGGAGTAAGCAGAGACAGCAGTGAGAAGACCTGTTGAAGAAATATTTTTGAAATCTAGTTTTGTCTGAGTTTACCCTCTCTCCCTCATAATCTGGAAATTCTGTCCAAGCATTAAATCACCACAGCACAGGGCTCATTGCATTTGTTTCTCATCTTTTCTCGCCTGATGTTCAGTGCCTTAAAAACTATTTTTTCATCTATTTTGTCTGACATTTTAGTTGTTTTGGGCAAGTGGCTATGTCTGAACCCTGTAACTGTCTTGTGTGGAAAAGCAGTCACATTCAAATTTGATAGTTTATTTTCTATGGCAAAAGTAGGCACACTTTTTCTATAAAGGGACAGACAGTAAATATTCTCATCTTTATGGGCTACACAGTTCCTTTCACAACCACTCAGCTCTACCATAGTAGTGCAAAAACAGCCAAAGACAATATGTAAATGACAGGCATGGTGGATTTGGTTTACAATGGGCCAGAATAGCTCACTGAACCCTGTTTTATGACAACCAGTAAAAGTCTGGAAACAATATATAACTTATAAACTAATAGAAGTAAAGTAATAAAATGAGAGAATAAATGTAAACATGCAATTCCAAAAGAACCCAAACTTTGTTTTTTTTTTTTAAAGGAAAAGAACATAAACAAAAGGACAATTATAAAGCACATAAAAAGATATACTTAGATAGATTTAGATAGACTTGGATCAAACATATCTGAAATGACATTAAGCATAAGTGGACTAAATGATCTGTTTAAAAGACAATAGCTATCATTTGGATTTAGAAAGCTAATTTCTTATTGTAAATGATGCACAAAAGATATAGAGATATTTTACCTTTGAATAATGGGAAAAAGAAAGGCTTTACAAATGTGACAAAAGGAAAGGAGGTGCTGTGTCTATATTGCAATCAGACAACAAAGCCTAAAGCAAGTAATAACTAGAGTGACTTCATATTAACAAAAAGTTTGCAATTTCTAGGAAAATACACAGACTTCAAATTTTCATACATCCAGTAATATGATCTCAAAATGTATGAAGCAACAAAACTACAAGGAGAAATAGATTCATAAAGCAGGAGATTTTTACACTACTCTCAGCCCTTCATAAAACAAGCAAGGAAAAAACAATTTAGCAAGCAATCTTAACAATGAAAATAAACAACTAGTGTAAGAAGCCATTTTGAGGAGTATTAGGAACCCACTAAACTTGAATGAAAGAAGAGAGAAAAGAAAAACTATATGTAATTCCATTTATAAAAATCCCACTTGTTAAGGAAAACCGGCAAAATTAAATCAGAAATTTTAAGAAGCACAAAGGATTAGGGTAAAAGTCTAGATACTCATTTATTTGAGCTTGGTACAGGAACACTGTAGGTTTCTCCTGTCTGAACAGAAGTCCTCCTGGCACCCTGAAGAAGCATCCTATATTGACAGTGTCACACCCACCTTAAGTGCAGAGGGAAAAAACGCAGAGAAACATTTGGAGCCCTGATCATATTAATCACAAAACAGAATATTTAGGATCACAGGTTTCCCTGTACCAGATCTGTACTAGCAATCTGCCAACTGGCAGAGATGCCCAAATGGTAATCTACAAATTTTATGCATGTGTTTTCCTGAGAGGGCCCTCTAAAGCATGGGATCTGGGTAGGTAGCCACTCCTGCCCAGGGCAAAGGACAGTATTATTCTAAGAATATTGAAGCAAAAGTAGATATAGAAAGGAAGGTAATTGAAGAGGCTCTTGAGTCCTCTAGAATTAGTTGTATAGAAAATTGTTGAATATCTTAGATTGCAGAAAATGCAGGTCTACAAACCCTCCTTCTGTGGGGCTACTGAAGCATATAGAAAAGTGTGATGAAGACAATGTAGGGGGAATAGACAATAGAGCTGAAGACAGCTGTATGGGACACCAATATGGAAGGCAGGAAAAAACAAAACAACTCCTTAACTATGATCGAGATATGTACCCAAGAGATGCAAGAAAAGAATAAAAAGTGTCTGAAAAACTAAAATAAATATATAATAAGACTTTCTGTTCTGAAACTCACAAGGACCAACAAACTAAGTCAAGCAGAGAGAGTCAATTACCATATGGTATCATTTACTTGTGGAGCATAAGGAATAACACAGAGGACTTTGGGAGATGGAGAGGAGAAGTGAGTTGGAAATTGGAAATTGGAGGGGGAGACACACCATGAGAGACCGTGAACTCTTGGAAACAAACTGAGGATTTTGGAGGGGAGGGGGGCTGGGGGTTTGGGAGGGCATGGTGGTGGTTATTAAGGAGGGCATGTATTGCATGGAGCACTGGATGTGGTGAATAAAACAATGAATTTTGGAACACTGAAAAGAAATAAAATAAAATAAAATGTAAAAAAACAAACAAACAAACTCAATTGCTATTGAGAGACCAAGATGAGGATTGACAATTGTTCCCCAAATATAGTACATAGTCGCTAGTGAACTAAAGGAGATCATTTACATGAAAACACTGAATTTATATCATAGGTTTGGGTGATTTGATGAGTAAATGAGATATGAGGAACAGAGGTATTAGGTACAAAAGAGTATAAATATAAGAGATATATGTATGGGTGTGTTTCTGTGTATCAGTGTACATGTATGTGTGTTTGTGTATGTTTCAGATGTAAGAATAAGAATGAGGGCATTTTTAAGGTTAATTAGAACCAAATGAAAATTCTCAGTGAAATGTAAATCTCTGGAGGGCAAAAGTTCTGTCTCCTTGATCAAAAGAAGCTGATGAAATAATCCTGACATGTGTCACTTGGTCAACCTTTTATTTAGATAGATGAAATATACAATTATCTAAAATTCATTAAATCTGAGACACTGCTGATTGTTAGATGAACCATCATTTTATATATTGCTAGGGAAAACAATACTGTCAAGCTATTTCACAATGCTTTTGTAACACACTTGTCATTAAATATTTACCGGAAAACTGAGTCATTTAGAATAGATTTCTATCATATATCACTTGTGACTCTAAAAAAACAAAAATACATGCAAATTAAACTGTTCAGAGTAGACCTAAAATATCCTTTACATTTAGTAACTATATCTTTCAAGACACTTTTAATTCAGAGTTTTTAAAATCTGTGTTTTATCATATGGTATCATTTCCTGGGCCCTCTGGAGGACAGTGAGCACAATGTTTCTCAGCAAGCTATCCATAATTCTGCACCAGACCTGGTATAAGTATTTATATAAATTGTAATATACACTGAAGGAGTTAAAAACTTCCTTGGTGATAGCAATTGTCAGCTACATCTTAAATTCAGAGTAATATAAAAAATGTGATCCTTAAAATTGATGAAATGCACTAGAAAAAACAAAGCTGGGATCTAAATCAAGTTGTCCTTGTTTTCCATGCTCTGCTCTTCTAAAACAGTCCATACCTGACATTTTTGGAATTGTGCTTGCTTTTTACATTTGGGAAATAGATATTTTTTATAAAGAAAAATCATGCATTCATAAATGAAATAATATACAGCCAATAAAGTGATGTGGCAAAAGGACACATTAAGACTTGGAAATATCTAAATAATATATGAATATGTACAAATATGTATGCAAGTATATATATACATACATACTTAAAACTATATCCACATATAATATCTTATTCATATATATGAAATATTCATAAAGATATATATGAAATATTAACCATGTTATCTGTCTTATAGGACCATGGGTAAATACTTTTTGTATTTTTTTGATATATTTGTATTTCCAGTTTTTTACAGTTTTTCTGTATTGCTCTTACCAATTAAAATAAACAGAATAGATTCTGCTGTGTTCTCACTACAAAATTTCCATAATTTCTTTTTTCTTTTCTTTTTTTAAAATTTTATTTTATTTTTTCAGTGTTCCAAGATTCATTGTTTATTGCCCACACCCAGTGCTCCATGCAATATGTGCCCTCCTTAATACCCACCACCAGGCTTCCCATCCATTCCAACCTCCCATCCTTCCCCCTTCTAAAACTTCTTGATACAGTTTCTAATAATTTTAAACTTCAGATTAAACTTGATTTAAATATTATGGGGCAATATACTATAAACATTGAAGTTTGCACTTTCTATACCAGAAACTTTTGGCAAATTTCCATATTCTTCTCTATAATTTTATAATAGTCAAATGACTGATCATAAAAATTTTATTGGATTATCTTCTTTGAAACAAGTATATAAGCAAAACCTTCCAGGGAAAGTTATACAACACATAGTTCACTTGGCGGTAATTTTTGATTGCTAGTTTACATTTATAAATTTGCACTAAATAACTCTATGTATAGATTAGTAGTTACACAATGCAAATAACTTCAGGAACATATTAACCATTAATTTGGACTTTATGCTATAATATTAAAGATGGGTAGGACTGAAAGTGCAAATATATATTTTTTAGTCTTTGTTTTTTTTTTTTAAAGACTCTTTTTGTTAAAATTTATTTATTTATTTGACAGAGAGAGGGATCACAAGTAGGCAGAGAGGCAGGCAGAGAGAAAGGGGGAGGCAGGCTCCCTGCTGAGCAGAGAGCCCGATGCGGGGCTCGATCCCAGGACCCTGAGATCATGACCTGAGCCGAAGGCAGAGGCTTAACCCACTGAGCCATCCAGGCGCCCCTAGTCTTTGTTAATATACACTTGATATAAACTGAACATAGAATTTTCATTTGTGTGTCTTTGCACATATATTCTTAAGTTACCTGGTTTTTTTCAAAACTTAAAAGAAACCTACATAAATTACTTTTTGTCTTTTCTGTCAATTCCTTTTCACTCCTCTTTATGGCAACATATCTAACTAGTCAAATTTATCTAAAATTTATTTACTTGTTTTAATCTTTCTATACTCTGAAGACAGAATTTCTAAAAACCATCAAATTCAATGGCAAATTAGCTATAGATAGTTTTTTACTAGAATAAATATTTCAAAATCTTAAAAATGAAACAAGTTTTTCTAGAACACTAAAAGAATATATGAACATGCCTTCTCTGTCAGATGAAAACCAATTTTTTTTTACCCAAAATGATTTATAAACTTGCAGTGCATATGCAGTTATAGGAGAGGAAGATGCTCAACTTTGTGTAACCATCTTGATTATTTTCCCTTTTTTCTGAGAGGGGTAGGGGTGAGAAGGGGAAGGTGGGGAGAGAATCTTTTTTTTTTTTATTAATATTTTATTTGTTTATTTGACAGAGAGCTAGAGAGAGAGCACAAGTAAACAGGTGGCAGGGAGAGGGGGAGAGAGAGAAGCAGGCTCTCTGCTGAGCAGGGAGCCCGATGCGGGGCTCGATCCCAGGACCCTGGAATCGTGACCCGAGCCAAAGGCAGCCGCTTACCAACTGAGCCACCTGGGTGACCCGGGGAAAGAATCTTTAAGCAGACTCCATGTCCAGTGCAGAGCTGGACATGGGGCTTGATCTCACAAACCTGAGATCATGACCTTAGTCAAGAGTCAGATGCTTAACCATCTGAGCCATTCATCTTGATTTTTTTAGTGTCTTTTTTTTTAAAGATTTTATTTATTTATTTATTTATTTATTTGACAGGGAGAAAGAGATCACAAGTAGGCAGAGAGGCAGGCAGAGAGAGAGGGGGAAGCAGGCTCCCTGCTGAGCAGAGAGCCCAATGTGGGGCTTGATCCCAGGACCCTGGGATCATGACCTGAGCAGAAGGCAGAGGCTTAACCCACTGACCACCCAGGCACCCCTTTAGTGTCTTAACAGGAGAAATATTAGTTCTCTGCAAGTATTGCTTTTTAACTATCTGGATTAGTTCAGCATACTGGTGAATGGGTAAATGTTTTACTATAGATAATTTTAAAAAAATCACGTTAGAATCTCAAAAATATCTGTTTAAATGATTTGTTATGCTATGATACTAGTTGTTAAACATATTTTACCATGATTGCCAAAAAGAGTATTAAGAAATCTCTCTCTGGGGCACCTGGGTGGCTCAGTGGATTAAAGTCTCTGTCTTCAGCTCAGGTCATTATCCCAGGGTCCTGGGATCAAGCCCCACATTGGGCTCTCTTTTCAGCAGGGAGCCTTCTTCCCTCTCTCTCTGCCTGCCTCTATGCCTACTTGTGATCTCTGTCTGTCAAATAAATAAATAAAACCTTTTTAAAAAAAAGAAATCTCTGTCTTTTAAGACTATCAATCCTTAATTGGGGCATCTGGGTGGCTCAGTCCTTAGTCGTCTGCCTTAGGCTCTGGTCATGATCCCTGGGTCCTGGGAAGAGCCCTGCATGGAGCTCCCTCCTCAGCGGGGAGTGTGTTTTTACCTCTCCCATTCCCCCTGCTTGTGTTCTCTCTCTCACTGTGTCTCTCTCTGTCAAATAAATAAGTAACATCTCTAAGAAAAAAAAAATCTATCTCTTTTTAAGACTATCAATCCTTAATTCTATAACTTGGGATACTTGCATGACTTTGAGAATCCTCCAAATCAGAAAAGGAATCTTAAAAGTTTGTGCATTTCCCACAAGCACCCAATAACTCTGTGAGCAGATAACACATATTTGATACCTGTCCATCTATAACTACTACTATATTTTATCATAAAAATGATTTTATATAGAATCAAAATTTAAAAAATGATTTTAAATAGAACCAGGTTCAGGTTGAATAGGAAAAGATCGGTCCATACCGTACCTGTTCTATTAAAAGTTGTAATTGCTGAAGTGGAAACTACTTTCTCTTAGAAGATAAAAGAGGCTTAATATTTGCTTTCACAATGACAGACTAGGCTGTTGGGTCCAACCTTCCCACAAAGGACAAATAAAAAATCCAAATGAAACAATTTTTTTAAGATATTAAAATATTAGGAATAAAAGAAGGATCCCCACAATTGCTAACAGTACTCAACATTGCACTTGAGTCCTAATCAGTATAGTAAGGCCAAAAAAAATTTGAAAGATTTAAGTAAAATAGAGGGAAAAAATTATAAACAGATGATAAAAATGTATATGGAAAAAAGCCAAAAGAATTTACAGAAATTTATTAGGAGCTATAAGGCATTTATATGTAAGGTGGTTAGATTAGTGTTCTAAATTGTAAAGTGCAAAACTATAAAGGTTATAGAATATAAACTAGGAGATATCCATGATTTTGCATTCGGGGAGAAAAAGGTGTATTTAACAAGACACAAAAATCACAAACAAAAAGATTGATAAACCAACTGCATTAAAAGTAATGACTTTCCTTTCTCAAAAGGCAACACAAAATATGACATGATACAGATGGAGAGAAGATACTGAAAAACATAAATTATTAATTAATACAATAAAAATACATAAGTTGTATTAATTAATATAAAAAATAAAAAGGAAAAATACCTGAGGGAAATTAAAACCAACCTACTTAAATGATATTTTCCTAAAGAAAGTATCCAACTGGCCAATAAACCTGTGAAAATTAAGCTAACTTTTATAATGATGTTTTTCAATCAGGTACATTATGTAGCTACCAAGGATCTCAAAATACTACATTTTTGTGTCATGATGAATTCTCATTATTGTTTTCCTTAAAATCTTATGAAAAAAGGAAAGTGAAGTAGAGGAGGAACCCAAAGTGAAAGAGAGAGAGAGAGGAGGAGGAGGAGAGCAACAATAATGGAGATGATAAGAATTAAGAAAAAAAGGATAATTGAATGCAAGTTCATTACAAGACTACCAAAACAGCCACATGATATGTATGCTTATTTCTCATTGGACAGACTTGAGTTATGACAACAGCAAGTAGCAAGGGAAGTAACATATAAATTCTTTATGCTATGTTATATCTAAAAATTTAGGTTTATTCTACTATGATTGAAGGGAAGAACAAATATGGAGGGAAAGAAAGTAGTTGATGCTATAAATTATGTAATTTCCTGGGTTTACATGTATTTGTATTTTGAAACATTACTTCTGGACCCTATAACAATATATAGATATTGGCTGGTTAATTTATGTCTCGGATCAATTTATGATTTGCTCACGTATCTATTACATGTAGCTTTTTTTAAAAAAGATTTTACTTATTTATTTGACAGACAGAGATCACAAGTAGGCAAGAGAGGCAGGCAGAGAGAGAGGAGGAAGCAGGCTCTCCACGGAGCAGAGAGCCCGATGTGGGGCTCGATCCCAGGACCCTGGGATCATGACCTGAGCCGAAGGCAGAGGCTTTAACCCACTGAGCCACTCAGGTGCCCCTATATGTAGCTTTTTTAACCAAAGAGAACAAAATACCTATTTTGAATTTGTATCTGTACAGTGTAGCCATTTATGCTGTAGCTTTTCTCCCTTATTTATGAAAAGAAATTATCCTGTGTTGTGAACTTCATAAATGAATAAGAATGACAAATACTTTATTTAAATCATGTTTTTCCATCTCAGTGTTTGATTTCCCAAATCTATATGCTATTTATAAAACTCGAAATGGATATCCTTGTTTTTTTAATGTTTCCTTAATAATGTAAAGACAGATATTACCCTATTTCTGTTATGATCTTTTGTTATTTCTTGATAATATCTCAAAAGCAAGGTGAATACAAACAAAATAAATTTCCTAGTGGTGTGAATATCTAAACCAACTTTTAATCTTCAAAGACTCCCTGAAAATACTCTTTTCATGAGCTTTTCAACATAGGTTCATAATGAGATCAAGTGAGGGAATCATCAGAAGATTGAATAAATCATTTGTCATATAACTAAGTCCAGCTGGGATATAACTAAGTCCAAGTAGGAAGGCATTAGTTCACTACATGAATCCAAATTCACAAACCAAATACCAAGAGAAAAAAAGCAAAGCATTATATACAATCTTCAGTATGATATTGAAAGATACCTTCAGCATGACTTGAAATATTCTATTATGTCTTATGGATTGATTTATATATGTCTGCTTTATTTAGTGATTTTAAGAATTTACTTTCTTCTGATGGTTATGATGTCAGATGCTTTGCTGCCTATCCATTTATTCTTGACAACAGTTGTCACTTAGCATCCCTCATTCATGTAATCAATCCTTACAACGCCATGAAAGAATACTTCAAAGTAAAACTGATGAATTTTTTGAACCGAACAAACATTGCACTATTCAACTCAGACTTTTTTTTAACACATACCCATATTCACAATATGGGTCCCAGTCATCAAATGTGTATAAACTTCCTGGAGGTCTTTTTTTTTTTAATTTATTTATTTGTCAGAGACAGAGGGAGAGAGAGTGAGCGAGCACAGGCAGACAGAGTGTCAGGCAGAGGCAGAGGGAGAAGCAGGCTCCCTGCCGAGCAAGGAGCCCGATGTGGGACTCGATCCCAGGACGCTGGGATCATGACCTGAGCCGAAGGCAGCTGCTTAACCAACTGAGCCACCCAGGCTTCCCCTGGAGGTCTTTATTATATTAAAGGATGCATGAGTGTTGTCCAGATTCTGAAGAAAATTGGGACAGAGATTCTTAGAAGAATTTGGAACAAATACTGGGGTGTAGGAAAGATTCTTTTATGAATACTGCAAGTAGTGTAGAATAACCTTCTATGAGTGTTATTTGAACCTAACTTCCAAAGTTGACACTGGACAGATTTCAAATTATGAAGATTTTAAAAATAAGATCCAAGAGATTAGATTCTTCACATGAAAGTAAAGGGTATAACAATGGGAATAGAAAGGATGGAGAATATAGAAGTACTATGATGTTATAATGATTCACTTATTAAATATATCCCAAGAATTTCGCCAGGGGGATGGAGAGATGAGTGCATAGTTTAGACTGTAAAGGGATAAACTCTGTACATATAAATAGATACTGGGTAGAAGGGATAGGTTAACAACATGTTAACAACATGAAAGCCACAGTTTGGGTTGGGTACACACATAGGACACACAAGTAGACAAGAATAATGGAGTCACATGAGAGTGATGGAAAGAGATGGAAGTGAGGAGAAATGGGAACCAGGGGTTGGGCAAATCCCTACTAAAGATACTTAAATTTTCTACTATTACATGAGGTTAATTATTTTTCCACTTTGCTGAATTATCTCTATAAGACGGTAATTGGCAAACTGTGGCCTGTGAACCAAATCCAGACTGACATCAGTTTTTATTAATAAAGTTTTTATTGGAACACAGCCAGTCATTTATACGTTGTTTGTCATTATGTCTGCACTACAACATCAGAGAGACCATTTGGCCTGCAAAGTAAAAAATATTTACCATCTGGCCTTTTACAGAGAAAAGTTTGCTTATTACAGGCCTAGGAAATGATTCCAGTTGTGAAAAACTAAGTTTGAGTGGCTGGACCATTATGGTCTTACTGTCCAAAATGAATTTGATAGCTAGATCTGAAATCCAGTACAGAGCTATCCAATATCATTTGGGGAATTATCAGTTTTCTGTTTCTGTAGTAACTATAACATAGATATTTCTATTTATTATAATTATGTATATGATATGTGATATATAATTATTATCCTAATAACACTTTATAAATAAATACATTAAAATTCTGCAAATTTATATTTATAATGTATATGATGAATAAATAAAATATGCTTTAAGTTAAAATATCCTACTTTGGTTATTTTAATATTTTTCCTCTGCCCTATTAATTCACATGGGATAACATTTTTCAGTCAGTTATCCTACAACATTTGTAGTGTCCCTATAATTTCAGCAAGTTCAGTTTTCAAAGTACAAAGTCTTGGCCAAATTTATTTTGCTCTATGTTATCTTTCTGTAATTATCTAGACAGTTTGGTGCAAATTCTGAAACAAAGGATTTGTAATTCTTCTCCAATTCTGTAAAATATCTGCTGCAACTACTTATTCCAAATTGCCTTCTCTGTTTTGTGATCATGGTGATGATGGGCAAGATTTTATATACTAGCACTGGCTTTTTGGCAGTAATAAGGTAATTTTTAAAAAAATTTATTTTAAATAAAAATAATGTTATTTTATTTCTAGTTAGTTAACATACAGTGTTACATTAGTTTCAGGTGTAAGTAACAGAGTAACTTCTAAGCTGAGAACTACCACAAAGTATCTTCTAACCACAAGTCATTTGTTTTATTATTACTTCATATATAGCATTTAAAAATATTTCCTTTAGCAGCATTTGAAATTTTGGTATTTTTTTCCCCATATCCAATTTATTAATTTCTACTCAGTAAAATAAATCAAAACAAAGCAATGGTTTGTTCTAGTCCTATTACTTAAAATAAGATGTGATCATGGTTTTTTTTTTTAGTATGATAATATTTTGGTCTTCCTTTCTAAGTTGGATATATGCTAAAAATTTGCCATGATAGGAAAGTAAGTTTAGTTTTCTAGTTTTAGTTTTAGTTTTCTGTCCATTTCACAACTTAATATCACTATAATTATAAATTAATTAATTTATAAAAGATTTTTAGTTATAAAGTAAAGTAATTCTAGTCATGTAAGTATATTGGCTAACTGGTCAAATATTTTAATAACAACAGAAATGTGAGACATATATTTTGTTTACCTACTCAGAAATAAGCAATATTGTACTAACTTAAAAGGTAAGGAAATTACTTTTAATCCACTCTATTTTATAAGTTTATAGTGCTATTTAATTGAGGTAATGTACTTTATTATTGTTTCAGTCACAAATGATACTTGGATATATCCAAATTTGTGCAGGCAAAAGGACTTTATAGATTTACTGAAAATAAATGTAGATACTATACTAACTTCAGATATTATTGATTAGATTTCACTTATTGATAACTTTCAAGTATGGACAGATAAACTCAAAAGAGGATAAATATATATTATTTTGCCTTACAATATCAAGCTAAAGAACCAAGGAGTTAATATAAACTACATAGCTAAAAACATTATTTTTAGAAGAATGGATGAATATTCATAGAAGTATGGATGAATAAGCATCCATGAAACATTAATAATTACTTTTTTAAATCCCATTTTGAGTGAAAATTAATCCTTCTATTTTGCATCAGATACTGTAACAACTTCACATATCTTCATAAATACATTTCAATATGTGTAACATTACAGTAATCCTACCAAAAGGAGATTGTGTTAAAAAATAATGTTTATTTGAATCATGGAAACACTATTTTTTAACTGGAAAAATTTAATGTAAAGGGGAATTTCCATAATTTGAGAAATAAAGTGGAAATCTGTATTTGGACACTTGACTATTTAAACTTTCTGTTAGCTAGCCATGATCCTGACTTCATTTTTCAGTGTATACCTTGTTTTATGATTTCCATAGCCAATCCATGTGTTAGCAGTATCTAAATTGACCTTCAGAACATAGTTTCAAATAGTTTATAAGTTTAAAGTAAGGTCTTGAAATATATAAAGGTAAAAATGAATAGTTTAATTAGCCTTGATGTGAGTAATACCATAATCTTACATAACACAGGAAAATGTGGAGTTGCAGTATTTGGCTGGGGCAGGCAGATTTCCTACTGGTGTTACCACTTGGAATCCTAAAGACAATCCTTCAGGAGAAACTTGGTAATAGATAGTTATATCCTTTTTGAGATATAAGTAGCATTAAATTAGAAGTATATAAATTAAAAACAAATCTTAAGTTATACTTGTTTATTCTGGATATTGTACATATGGATAGTTGCAACATTACTCTTGATATAATTCTATATGCTAAAAATGTTTTGTAACAGAAAAACAAAAGGGCACTTTATATATATATAACATAACCCTTCAATGTGAGTTTGAAACAAAACATTGTAGGAGGGTGACAAAAGTGCATAAACAAGTAAATGGATAAACAAATCATGATATTTCCATATAATGGAATGCTACCTAACAATAAAAATCAATGAACTACTGATGCATACAACAACACACACGAATCTCAGAATAATCATCCTGAGTGAAGGAAGCCAGTCAAAACAGAATATATACTGTGTAAATATATTTATCTCAAATTATAGAAAATATAAATTAATCAATAGTAGCAGAAAACAGATTAATTGTGACCTTGGGACCAGGGCTGGGGAGTAAAATATGAGAAAGAGAAAGGATGGAATGCAAGCATTACAAAGGGTTGTGATGAAAAAGAGTAACAGATATCATAATTTTGGAGATGGTTTATGTATATATGTATATGTGTATGTGTATAATATATGACACAACTTCTCAAATTATTCACATTAACTATGAATTTTATTGTAAGTAAAATTTACTTCAATCAACATGATAATTTCTTGATATATCTATTGGACTTCCAAATTGAAATGTCAGAAATGTACTTCGTTGTTCAAAGGAGTATAAAATGCAGAAAATATAAATGTTGAAGACATCAAGTATAGATGATGTTTAAAATGACTTTAAAAATGGATAATATATGAGAATATAAAGAAAAAAAACTGATTCAAAGGTCAAGTTCTGGAACCCTCCAATATTTTCATATTAGACTATGAAGAACTAACAAATGTGACTGAAAAGGAGTATCCAGTTAGGAAGAAGGAATTTCAAGACAGTGTGGTGTCCTCAAAGCCAATTAACACAGCTATTTGAAGAGTATGAGAATAATCAACTGTCAATTGCAGCTGACAGTAACTCATGATTATGAAGACATAGGGTGTTTGAACATACAGATGTGGCTGTCAAGAGAGAAGTGCTGAGGAGCTTGACTAGGTTACATTCAAGAGAGAAATTGGAGCTATAAAGGAGAAAAATAGTGGAGCAGAAGCAGGAGAGAGGCAGGTTAAAGAGAGTATGACTTTTTATCATTTTATTCTTTTAAGTTTGGGGATATCGCAAATTTAATGCTGCTAATGAGAATGACATAGTAGAGAGGGGAAAAAAATGTTGATTCCAGAGAGAAAAGACAAATGATGAAATGATGTTCCTGAGGGGAAGGAATCTATTCACAAGAAAAGGGACATAGATATTAATTAGGAACATAGATATAGTTCATCCACAGTGGCAGGTAGAAAGGCAAAATATATCGTCCAAATGTGGGTGGGTGGATAAATGTCTTGGCAGGAGCCTGTAGGAGTTCTTTTATGATCTATGTTCTCAGGGAAACAAGAGGAAAGCTCAACAGGTAAAAGAGAATAAGAAAGAGTAGTACCTGACTTGATAAAAGAGAATATAAGAAATAGTAGCTAGGAAAAATGGAAAGTTAGTAGACTATGAAATGCAAAGCAAAGTAAAGGCCTGCTTGTGTTTAGCAGTATAGATTTAAAGTGACATTTGTTTTGAATTTTTAAAAAAAGTCTTTCCATTCAAGAAATGTTAAAATGTTTTTCTGAGTTTAGTTTCCAACCAATGCTAATAAATAATAAAAACAAATGCTATGAAAGGTTTGCTTTACATGAAATAAAAATCAATGCAACATATGATTTATTTGTGCTTTGCCTACCTTTAATTTTATTTATATTGCTAACATATTTTATTGGGAAATATGCTTGTTTTGAGATATTTTATATTAAGAATACTCTCGTCCTTCATGTTGACAGAAAAAGACAGCCAAATGACATGCTGTTCTTAAAACAGTTATTTAACTAAAACCATCTACTAAGCTATATACAATTCTTCAAAAATTTGGAAAAAAAAACCTCTAGAAACTGCTAATATCTAATGTACAAGGTTTAAGTTAAACTTACTTCCATTATTATTCATAGGAAGGCAATCAATGCAAATGTGATAGCAAAAATGCTGGTGCAGTATTTTTCAGAATTATATCAGTTTCCATCTATAGACTGTTAATTGTGGGTTATAATGAATAATATTAGGATTAATTATGTGATAAATTTTAGCAACAGAATTAATAGAATTGAATGACACAATTGATTTGAATAGCTAATTATACCTTAATCTTAATAATTCTGAATCTAGGTTATCAAGATTTAAATACCTAATAAGATAGGTGTGACTAATTAAAATGGGAGGCTAAACTAATTTCTTTTTGTTTTATATGATCCTATACTACTCTTACTGATGAAGCAATGATTAGAAATGTGTATCAGCTACACTTTCAATGTAGCGAGGGCTCAAATAATAAAATTCCATTTACAAAAAAGCCATATAAAAAAACTTTTTTCATATTTCTGTTGGAGGTATTAAAAGTTTATAAAACCATTAAAAGGAAACTTTTGTGTATATGTCACATTTTTGCTCATATGTGTAGCATATTGTAAAGACAGATGGAAAATTAAAATATATGGTAAGAATATGAAGGATCAAAGTGAAAGAAATATGTTAGGCATTCCCATTTTAAAAGGAGCATAAAAGGAACTGCAACATGTATAAATATCTTATGAAATTACTTTCAATTTTGTATATGCATACAGGTTGACTATTATAGAACAATTTTTAATGCTCAGTAATGTACCCTATGACTTTCTAATAAAATACTGTCTCTAATTTAAATACTTTCTCTTTTAGCCTAAAAAAATCAAATAAAGTTTCATATATATATGCAGTTTATATCATCTAATTTTACTTTACTCTCTATAGATTTCTTGAATTATCATCAAACATAATATATCTTACTTTTTTTAAATTTGAGCAATTGATAGTTTCATTTTAACGATAGTTAATACATTAACCTAAAGGAATATTTATTGCAGGGAAGGGTAGCCTAAAAGAACAAGTAAGATCATCTTTGTGCCTAAAGGTTGTTTGTTTATCTCTGACTAGAAGATTAATCAATAATTATTTAAATAGCTATTAAGAATATAATAAACTATAAGATACAACCCTTTAGATATGATAGGTATTCAGTTGGTTTACTATGAACTTATATTAAATATTAGGGGATTTAAAGAGTGGATTTCCCTATGAAACCAAATCATACAATCTTTTCATGTGATCCTAGAATTTTATCTAGCAAATTTTATTTGAATACAAAGGAATTGTGGCATTTATTTGTTAAACGGATTCTCTAATCATGCGAACTGTTCATGTTATTTTCTTTATTAGAGAGCACAAATGTCATGGATTGATTACTCTGTCACTTTTTGAGGGTACTAGATTTTATAGAATGAGATTTTTATTCTATCAAGGCCACATTTTAAGTGAAGATTTTGCTTACAGCTTTGATTTGGGCATTTTTCTGCACAAAATTGAAAACCAAAAGCCAAACAAACAAACAAACAAAAAGTTAAAAAAATAAAACCAAACAGAAGCTGAAATAAATATATCAAAGCATCATAACTCCAGTTTGACTTCATCTCTAATCCCATTTAAAAGTTTCTTATTGTTGCTTTACTTTCTTCAAAGAAATGCACAAACCGGAGTTAAAAATCAAGGACATATTAATTTTGTATCATTCTCCCAAACCTTCGATTGCTTGCCTAATCCCCAAATCACCCTTATTCCATCACTTTTATGTACACAGTTTAATACAATTAGTACACAAGAAGTTAAATTCAATCTCATTATAAGCACAGTAGTGAGTAAAAACATATCCATTCTCTGAGAATCTGTTTATTTTACAACTAGCAACGAAATCTCTATGGCCTCTCTGTAGTACTACTTCTTCTTATAGTTTGAAAAGTCACTTCCCCAAAGAAGCATTTTATATTAACTAGGGATTTTTTTTAATTACTTGCTGAAATTAAATGCTTTTGTTGGCATGGATTTGATTTACCATCCTTTTGTCTTATGAGATAAAAATAAAAGGGATAAAAAATGACTGTGGCTTAACCAACTGATTGCATATGTGAATTTCTATTGTTGCTATTTTATTACTGATTTTATTTCCTTAAAGAAATAAACTAGTGAAACCTTATTTTGAAGGATTTTTCAAGTTTAGAATGTGAGTCTTGGATAGTGGAAAAATAGCAAAAACCATTAAGTTGAGTATAGGATATAGAAGTGGGGCTTTCATGTAAATGAATCAATATCCTTGGGAACATGAATGTTTAATGTGATATGCAATAATTAATTAGCTCTTATTATCTGAGATATTAGCTTTTCTTTTTTTTAAAATTTTCCTAATATGAAAGATAGACTTCAAAGTTAACAGTTGTCCAGCAGGAAAAATAAAAGTAAAAACACATATTTTGTTTTAAATATTTGTCATTCATCAAACAGAGTTTCTCCACTTAACCAGTGTTTCTCTTTTTTTACATTAGTTGAATTCAATACTTGAATGATAAGGCCTGTGTCCCCTTTGTCTTTAAAATTTGATGAATTTTTTTTTCCAAATTTTGTTCACATTCTTCATCCTCCATAAACAATTACCTGGATTTTACTGTTTATAATATTTATTTTATTTTTGTGTTTCTGTACTCAAATTGTACAGTCAGTCTTACTCAGTGGTATTTACATGTTGTCTACTTATTTTATGATTTTATTTTCTCCCTCAATCTAGTTTGCAAACTTCAAAAGAAACTAAGACATATCCCTTATAGTCTCACATTACATCTAAGATAATAAAAAATTGTGACTTGATTAATTTTTCACTAATGAATATAAAATAATATCAATAATATTATTGGATTTCTTTATATTTAAGAAATGGCTCAATGTTTTATAAAAATTAGATATTTTCCACTACTAACAACATAAAAATATAAGAGATAGATCACTTGAATTCTAAACTTCTTGATTGAACATACGTATCTTTGCTAAAGACAAAGATAAGAAATTGCTATATTTGTGCTCTCTGTCCCCAGAGAGGGCATTATAAATCTCACCATCATATATTGATCCTGTCACAATAAAATGTGCCAGATACACAAAGTTAATGATTGTCATATTTGAAGTAATCTCAAGAGAGAATGATGTCTGCCATCGTAGCCTCCTTGAAAAAGCCACAGGGCATGACTATGTGACCTGATGTGCTTCTCATACCACAGCACAATGGCCATGACCCTGAGATCAATATCATGAGAACTGTTCAAAGTCTATATTTCTTGGGAAGGTTTGAAATATTATTGCTAAAGAATTCATGCAGGTTTTGTTTTTGTTTTCTAATCTCATGATTTACTGTATATACTTAGAGGAATATCCCTGATTGGTAAGACTAGAAGAAGACATACTCATCTCTGTGTATATTCCTGTTAACAGTATTTAAAAATCACAGTTTAATTGGTGTGGTGCTGAGGGCAACAGGGATCTAGACGGCTTCTCTGTTACCAGCTTGACTTCTTAAAAATATCTTTCTTTGTGCAAATTCCTTAATGGTCTCTAGTTTTTAAAGATCCAGGCAATAGTTATACCACCTCAAAAGTATCTTAATTTAAAGAATTCTTCCCTCAGCACCACCTCATACTATATAACAAACCACTCCCAATGGAACTGAGAATTTAACCATTTTGATCCTCATCTGGACCTTCACATCTCTGACCCTCCATCATTTTACTGTGTGCTATTCTTCCACACTTTTTAGACAAATTCATTTTACCCATTCTTGGATTGCTATTCTACACACTCTCCTCCCTTTTTAAACCTCCAAATCTCTCTCCCAGCCCCCTCATTCCCAATGGACACAATAACAACTTCAGAAGAGAATCAGTTTATCATCTCTCCCACAAAATCTACCAAAATGCCTAGCTCCTCATCCATATTCTGCCTTTCCTCCTGTTTGTTTGTTTCTTTCTTTTTAAAATATTTTATTTATTATTTGACAGAGAGAGAGAGAGAGAGAGATCACAAGTAGCCAGAGAGGCAGGCAGAGAGAGGGGGAGAAGCAGGCTCCCTGCTGAGCAGAGAACCCAATGGAAGACTCATTCTGTGGACTTATTTATTTGATTAGAGACCTATCTAGTGTACCCCCATGCCAAAATTCACCTGGTAGGACAAGAACGTCCAGAGAAAAAAATGAGAGTCTAAGGTTTGTTGCTAGATTTTGCCTGAAATGTTGATAAGAATGAAAGCAGTATGGAAATGACTATCTCGTTATACAAATTTGGTATGAACAATTCAATTCTAGAATAGGAACCAATTAGTTAAATATAAATTCAAGCTGTGGTTCCTGAGGAGCTTAATTTTAGGGCAAAGCCCTGAAGCTGAGACAAGTAATGGAAATAGTAGAAAGATGCTGTCCGTAGATGGGGTTCTCTGGAAACCTAGAGTGTAGAAGTTGTACATTATTCAAGAATATTTTAGTGGACATGGAAACACTTATTTAGGCAGTACAGACCTAAAATCTCATGGTAAAAAGAAATTTTTTTCATTCTTTATAAAGCAATCATATTCTCTTGAGAGGCTAATTCCCTGCTAATTGTAAGCTAGTTGTTGATATAAGGAACAAAAACACCCAAAATTGGTATAGAGCATTTAGGTTTATATAAGTTATTACATAGCTTTCTTTTTTCTTGCAACTAGCAAAAATCCCACATTTAACTATAAGTAACATGACTAGATGCCTAGCTTTCTAATCCTCTGGAAAGAGAATCTCACTCTTTCCAATATACATTCTTACTTAGAAATAATTTTATCTCTTTGAGTAGGTGTTTTGTGTTTAAGATTTTTCTCTAACCTGTAACTTTTTGTCCTCTAAGCATATATAAAATATATGGATAATGACATTAGATATTAGCAACAGATATTTAGGATCTGCAAAAGTTATGTAATGAGGTTCTGTTAGTGTGACAATGAACATACAATAAATTGAAAATATGAGTTCTACAGAACATTATACTAATAGTGGGATGCTATCTTCTACCCAGAAAACTGGTAGTAAACTACCTCTGTAAATATGAGGTATGAAATAGACCAGGATTCTGGTTTTAAAAAATAGAAAATTAAAATAGGGCACCTGAGTGGCTCATTCAGTTAAGCATCTGACTTGATTTTCACTCAGGTCATAAGCTTAGTGTTCTGGGAGCAAGCCTTGTGTCTCTGGCTCTGCACTCAGCTTGGAGTCTGCTTGGGATTTTCTCTCTCCTTCTGGTTCTCTCCAGAATAATGCTCTCTCTCTCCAAAATAAATAAATAAATAAATAATATTTTAAAAATAGGTAATTAAAATTTATAGAAAAATGAGTTATAAAGAAAAACTATCATGGAAATTAGATCATTAAAGAAAAATTTCAAATTTGTACCCTCATCAAAGAAAGAAATTCAAAGTTTGGGGGGAAAATGGGTTGAATTGGGAGATTGATTTTCCTTTTTGGATTTATTGAATTTAAATTTCATTTCAGAGTTTGCAGCTGAATAAAGATGTCCCTGTATATGATAAAATCCAGGGCAGATGAAAGAGCATTATTTGAAAAACCTTATTAATATAAAGCAGGGCCTAAGTATATAATAAAAACCAGGACAAGCATTAAATGTGAGGAGTGAGGAAATTAAAAATAAATAATAAAAATAAGCTGGAGGTGCCTGGGTGGCTCAGTGGGTTAAAGCCTCTGCCTTCAGCTCAGGTCATGATCTCAGGGTCCTGGGACCGAGCCCCACATTGGGCTCTCTGCTCGGCAGGGAGCCTGCTTCCACCTCTCTCTCTGCCTGCCTCTCTGCCTACTTGTGATCTCTCTCTCTGTCAAATAAATAAATAATAATAATAAATAAGCTGAAAAAATAAAAACCACATTGGATGGAAAAAATGTTAAAGGAACTTCTTCCTGGCTGAGACTAAGTGCTCAAAACAATGAAGATGTTTCTATCTTTCACGGCACCATTATTGCATTATATCTATGGGTTGACCACCAAAAGAATATTGGTAGGACTGGATAACACCCAATAATTATGTGGTTTGAAGCATAAAATAACAAAGAATCCAACATAATTAGCAAAAAACCATTATGGGCACTGAAACACAAGAAATATATATTTATATTTATATTTATGTATATAGTTCAGAACTCCAGTATAATATAGCTCAATGGTACTCAAACTACTTTGTCTCTACTTACTAAATTGTAAAATGGATTGAATTAGGTATCTGATACATTCCAACTTGTGTCCTTTGATTCTATTTCAAAAATTAATTGTTTTCTTCCTAGGATTTCATATTCAAAAGCAGTATCAGAAGGTATCATAGGAAAAGAGACTGTGTAAGAATACAGATGATTTTTCATCAGTCTACTTACTTAATTATATTCCTAATGTACTTTTTAAAATTCACTCTTTAAAGGGCAATAATGAGAGATTCATTGTTTTGTTTTGGTTATTCAGAATGAAGCCTTGGGGAAGAAACAAATAAGCAAATATTTCTATAAATTCAATTAAGTTCAATAAACATTTAAGACATTGTGCTGATTCCCAAGGCTACCAATATAAACAAGATGTGATTTGATACCTAAAGGAAGATAATCTTGTAGAGTTTGAAATACATATATTGGTTTAAAAAATTTGCTCCAATATATTAGGTATGCATCAACCTGGCTTCATCCAAAATAGGTTTATACTGGGAAAAGTGTAAAAGACATGTACAGGAAAATTCAAGATTAGATGATATAAACCCAAAAGATCAGAGACATAGAAAAAGTCATAAATACAGATTACCTGAAGAAAATAAGAAATAAATAATATGTGAAGAAGGCAGTAAGGTAAATTCCTTTTGGAATAGCACATTTAAAACGTGTGATAAAATTAAAAAAATACATTTTTTAAATGTATGGATGACTTGACAGAAAATTAAAGGAATTCCTCAAAGTCTGAAAACTTCAAGAAAAATGTAAATCTGGAAGAACCAACAATCAGTAGAACTAGAATACTCTGAAGAGTATCTGCCACTCCCTTAAAGTCTGAAATCTGGACTTTAATGAGCTATTTGTACAAAGCACAAGATACAAGAGAAGGGTTTTATTAAGATCAGACTCCAGATTTAAGTCCAGATCCATGAAGGGGATCTGAAAAGTACCCCCTGATTGCTTAAACCAGAGTAAATTCTTGTCACATAGAAAAACTAATGCTTCAGCTCTTGATAATCCTCTCCAGAGGACTCCCAAATAAACTCAGACACTCACATGGGGCTAATGGAAACTATGTATAGATAGTCCCAAATTCCAACCCTACAGTTTAGTTAAAAAATGTACCAGGTTGAATTGCACTTAAGTAAGAGGCAAAAAGAAAATAACAATATATTTGGAATAATGTATTTTAAAATTAGGTCAAAAAGAATCCCCACAGAAAAGTTGCCATGAATATTTACATTACCTCAAAATATCTATGGAAAGATACACAATATGAAAAAAATCTATTGGTATACTGGGTAAAATAATAGCTCTTAAAATATGTATGTACAGAAAGTTCTAAATTTAAATTATTTTAAAATGTTATACTAGGTAAGTATGAATTGAAAGAAATATGTGCTGTGGACTGAATTTCCCCCACTCTAGTTCATAATGTTGAAGCCTTAATTTTCTATGTTACTGTAATAAAGATAGAGCTTATAAGGAGGTACAGTTAAATAAACTCATAAGGGTAGTTACCTGATGTGATGAAAAAAAAAGAAGAAGAAAGAAAGAAAGAAAGCAAGCAAGAAAGAAACCAACTGGAGCCCTTGTGAAAAGAGGAAGAAACACCAGAACTCTCTCTCCCATGTGAGGGCACAATGAGAAAGCGATCTTCTGACCACCAGGAAGAAAGCTTTCACCACAATCTGACCATGCAGGTACCCTGATCTCAGATTTCCAGGTTCCAAAACTGTGAGAAAGTAAATTTCCTTTTTTTAAGCCACCTAGTCTAACATTTTATTATGCTAGTCCTAGCTGAATAATACAGATTGCATATCAATTTGCATCCAATCAAGAATAAAGAAATTATATGGTAATTTGAAAAAGGGAAGTTTAGTATCAAGAATTATTAAATATAAATGGGTATTGGCGTAATGGGGGATTAGGAAATAAGAACTAAGGAGAACTCTAAAAAATATAGCAATATCAGATATAAGGAGTATCCATTACCCATAGGACTAAGATCTAGCATCAAAGCAACCTATAACACAAGACTGAGATTCAGGCTGTTGTAGTGGGCATAGCCATGGCTCTTTGAAGGGCAGAGAAATCACTGTGGTACTGCACTAGGCAAATTTGCTAGAAGTTTACCCTCTAGATGACTGAGGAAAGACCAGAGGAACTCTGCTACCTAACAGCCTAAGGTAGATGCTTGTGAGAAAGGGCTGGCCACTGTGTGCTGCCAACCACTGTGTCCTGCAGGAGCCATGCATGCTACAGGGGCCAGGGGCTGGGGACACAGCCACACACAGCTATAGGAGCTTGGCAAGTGAGCAAACTCTTTACTCCAACCATGTCTCTCCAGGGCCCCCTCCTGATCAAGTTAATGTAGTAGCAACTGGCAAAGAAAAAGTGTGTTTAAGGGGCATCTCTTCATTTTCACAAGGCAAGCAAAAGGATGAATTTGGGCAGTGAAGCAATACTTTGAAAGCTGAAATACTTGGTTTAATGCTTATAATAATGCATCAATAGTCTTTAATACTCAAATGCTTATCAGAGATAATTATACATATTTGATAGAGATTTTAATTCACTTAAACAATGGTAACAATTCCAAGTAAATTAGCTTTGAATGTATCAAGTAAATTAATCTGAAAGTATTTGAAGGAACAGTAAGAAAACTCCAAAGAGAGGGGCACCTGGGTGGCTCAGTGGGTTAAAGCCTCTGCCTTAGGCTCAGGTCATGGTCCTAGTGTCCTGGGATCAAGCCTCACATCTGGCTGTCTGCTCAGTGGGGAGCCTGCTTCCTCCTCTCTAGAAAGAAAGAAAGAAAGAAAGAAAGAAAGAAAGAAAGAAAACTCCAAAGAGAAATGAATAGTTGCATAATTGTTATGGAATATTTTTAACATACCTCTTTCTTTAGTAAAGAATAAAGAGAGGTAAGAGTTTGATTATTAAGGATTTAGACAATGAGACAGAAAACAATGACCTAAGGGACATATATAAAACTCTGCTTTCTACACTAGTCAAATATAGTATTTCCATCATTCACAAGTTTAATAAACATAAACAAAGTAATTGACCATATACTAGGTAATAGAACAAGTCTCACAAAATTTAAAAATGTATGTTATAAATCTCATCCAACCAAAGAAAGTCATTTTAGAAAGCAGTCACAAAATAATAACAGCAATGATAGTTACAGAAATCCCAACTGTTTGAAAACTAGAATGCATACTCCTAAAGAACTTATGGGCCAGATGATAAAATTTGTATGCCAGTGCATTCCTGCTGTGGCCCAGTGATGGGACCAGTGTGGCCATTGATGCTAAAGGCAGTTATCTACCTGCTTGGGAATGCTAGCATGACCTCATTTGGCCTTGATGTGACTGTGATCTCTAAGGCCAGCTCTCCAGCCTTTGAAGAGATTCTGTAAACACTAGATTTCCTTTCCATAGAGTCCATTTTGTTCCAGTCGCCCAAGTCAGCTTTTGTAGCCTGAAATGTAGAATCCTCACTGCTAAAATAGCCTCAAGCTCTTTCATTACCTCTTCTGCAAAAAGATTTTCCATTAAACCTCATATAAATGAAACATCTTGCAAGCCTTATTTTCCTTAGAACAGTGATTAGATTTATACTTATTAGCAATACCAGAGATTGACATTTATTGAACTAATGAATCCATTGTTTGATGTGAATAGAAGAAATCTACCAGGCTTATGATTCTGTAACTTTACATTTATTAAGGGTCAATTTATAGAAATTATTGTTGATCAGAAGAAAATGAGAGGAGACCTCAAGCAGTCATAGGTTTGAATTTAATAAATGACTGATCTTCAGAAATCTACTTCTCTCCTATTTTTAACCCATATCCTTGTTTAGAAAATGGGGATAATTACCTCTGAGATTTTTTTCTTACAAGAATACTCAGTGCTCTGCCTACGACCTAATTAGTTATCAACAGCAGTTGTTTCTTTCCCCATAACATCCTTCATGATGCTCATTGATCATCTCAACAAACTTCAGTACATTAATAATGTGTGAGTCCAGCTATATATTTTTTTTGCTAACAGATTTTCTTTTTTATGTGCTTTAGCCCCATAGATTTTATTGATCGTGTAACTTTTAAGGAAAGATCAAAGTTCTCTTCTTGCATCAACTAAAAGGTCTCTTGAAAGATCAGGCTTATGTTTATATCTGGAAGTGTACTAGTAGAGCGACTATTTTTTTAAAAGATTTTATTTATTTATCTGACAGAGAGAGAACACAAATAGGCAGAGAGGCAGGCAGGGAGAGAGGGGGAGAAGCAGGCTCCCTGCTGAGCAGAAAGCCTTATGCGGGGCTTGATCCCAGGACGCTGAGACCATAACCTGAGCCGAAGGTAGAGGCTTAACCCACCAAGCCACCCAGGCGCCCCTAGAGCGACTATTTTTAATGTGTTATCTGAATCAGAAGTTTGATCATTTGTCTTTAAATTTCTTTCAATAACTTAATCCATTAGGTTCTTATAATTTAAGTATGCTTTGCCAATCTGACCTAACATACTTATCTCTTAATACCAAAAATAATTTATATATGATTTAATTCTGTGGCCTTCTCTTCCTTAGGGGATTTTTTTCATTGTTTTTACTCATAAATCATTTAAGTCTCTATTATTAAGGATTTTAATAATTAAGTTCCAAGAACAAATTGAGTAATGTTGTTGGTAGAAAACATGTGTTACTGGATCTCTCTTCCTTTGTTTAAGTTAGGAGCTGAGAGTCCCTAACCCAAATGTCTTTCAGAGGCCCCAGGGAATAGAATCATACAACCTATTCCATCTTTTAATATCTGTAATTCCTTCACAGATAATCTATGCTAAAGAAACTACGAGGTATGTATTTCATGATCCACACTATTTCTAGGGCTAAGATGAGCTCTCCTAGCATCCTCTAAACCCACATTATGTGAAGTAGTATGGTGAGTTCCTTCCTTTGCCAATTCTTCTCACAGTCTTATCTTTTCAAAATTTATTCCCAGTGGGGCCAACAGATGAGTGGATAAAGTATGGTATACATATGACTTCATTCATATGTGGAATCTAAAAAAATAAAACAAATGAATAAATAAACAACAAGCAGAATCAGACCTATAAATACAGAGAACAAACTGGTGATCGCCATAGGGAAGTGGGGTAGAGGGGATGAACAAAATGGGTGAAGGGGAGTGAGAGGTACAGTCTTCCACTTATGGAATGAGTCAATGGGGAATAAAACGTTCAGCATAGGGAACATAGTCAATGGTATTGTAATAGCATTGTATGGTGACAGATGGTAGCTATATTTGTGGTAAGCACAGTATAATGTAAAGATATGTTGAATCATTATGTTGAATACCTGAAACTGATATAACATGAGTGTCAACTACACCCAAATAAAAAATGAAAATAAGAACAAAGTGTGGTATACATATATGCAATGGAATATTAGCCTTTAAAAAGAACAAAATCCCGATATTTGCAACAACACGGATGAAACTTGAGGACATTATGTTAAGTGAAATAAACCAGACACAGAAAGAGAAACACTGCATAATCTCACTTATATGTGAAATCTAAAAAAAAAAAAAAAAAAGTTAAATTCATAGTAACAGAGAGTAGAACTGGTCTCACCAGGGGCTGCAGGATGGGGGAAAAGAAGTGATAGTGATGCTCAGTATCATTAGTCACTATGGAAAAGCAGAGAATTCACCTCATTAGTTCAGATAGGTAGTTACCTCCTGTTATTTTATAATTTTATGTCATACATAACAAAATTGTTTTTACTAACATTAATAATATGGAAATACAGCAGAAACTTCCCCTTATTTACTTCTAAAAATAATTGTTGCCATATCTCAAATATTTTGTTATAAAGACATATTCTTTGGTGCTGGGGTGGCTCAGTTGGTTAAGCAACTGCTTTTGGCTCAGGTCATGATCCTGGAGTCCCAGAATCAAGTCCTACATTGGGCTTCCAGCTCCTTGGGGAGTCTGCTTCTCCCTGTAACCTCCCCTCTCATGTTCTCTCTCACTGTCTCTCTCTCAAATAAATAAATAAAATCTTTTAAAAAAAGACATATTCTTTTACTATATAAAGGATCTCAGGGCATTTGTATTATTATTGTAAAACCAGATATTTTCACCCTATTGGATTCTTTCCCAATGCTCCAAGAACATACCACAGAAGTGCCTATTTTACTGCTATTCTTTACCATACCACAAATCCTATGGTTTATTCTATAACACATGGCATGACTGGAAACAATAAATTATTTTCAGAGAGACTGGAAATCTCTGAAAATTTGCTCCCTGAGTGCAGTAGGTCAATGGGATATCCCTGAAAATCATGTTTGCTTTCCTGGAAAGAAACAGTAGTAGAAAAGGAAAAAAAAAAAAATATATATATATATATACATCTCCTTATGGAGGAAAGAGAAGAAATGATTTGGGGTACATAAAGTAGTGGATGACTCCACAGGCACAATTTCATCAACCTTGAGAAGTGGTTTTATGTTTGAATAGAGTAAGTCCTGAGGAAGGACTTATGCCTCCAATCCAAACCTAGACATTTGTTGCCACTGAACAATCAATACCTTGAATGATTTGCTTTTTGCCAAGATAGTCCTGCTTTAGCATTCCCAAATCTACCAGAAAAGCAGGCAAAGATTTTTTTAAATTAACATATAATGTATTATTTGTTTTAGGGGTACAGGTCTGTGATTCATCAGGCTTATACAATTCACAGCACTCACCCTCCTCATTGAGGAGTCCATCACCCAGACACACCCTCCCTCCCCTCCAGCAACCCTCAGTTTGTTCCCTGAGATTACGAGTCTCTTATGGTTTGTCTCCCTCCCTGGTTTCATCTTGTTTCATTTTCTCCTCCCTTCCCCTATGATCCTCTGTCTTGTTTCTCAAATTCCTCGTATCAGTGAGATCATATAATATTTGTCTATCTCTGACTGACTTATTTTGCAAAGATTTTACCAAATCCTTGGGGACAACTTAATAGCTTAGAGAAAACCTTCTTTTCAGTAGTCAAATAATCTACTCCTATAAACTTACTTTCTACCATTCTGAATATTGCATGACTTGCAAGTGGTGTCATATTATACAGGATCACAGGTTTGCTAATTCTCATATGTGTACTATATTATGTTTGAGAAGTAATAGGGAACTGAAAGAGAATGAAATTGAAGGGCCCTGGAGATTTTCAACTGGGTGTGACCCTGGGAAAGCAGATCACCTCAGTTATTCCAGTCACAGTCACATGAAAACTAAGATAAACTCTTCCCACTTGCCAGCAACCATTTTTCAAAGATAATGCATCAAGATAGGCTGAAGGTAGATTTTATCTCCTCTCCATTCATTGCCAAAACAATAATTTCTTAGAATTTTAGAATTCCCATAATGTAATGGGATTGAACAAGACTTGAATGAGGTAAACTGGACTTCAATAGACTCTTCCCAGTGGTTTTAAAACCACAGCATTTAAACTATTGCAATGAACTAGGGGACATTAATTATGCCTTAAGTATCATGCATAGACACCTCAGTTACAAATATAAAAATAAGCAATAGGCCAAATTTGTCTAGGTTCTTAAGATAGCATTTAAAAAAATCACTGTGGATTATTCTGATTATTCTTTGATTGATACCATATTGTAACCTAATTATTCAAAAGAATATATTTGACTTGAGTTTGGTCCCTATGACTTTCATCATTAAGTTTGCAACTCAGAACAATGATAATTTCTTTTTGTGTGTTTGTCAATGCAGCAAGCTAGTCCTCACTTAGCCAATATGACTCCAGGAATCTTTTCTTTCCTTATTCTACCCTATACATAATTTTTGCTTAGTTCTTCATACTTAAAGCATTGTATTGGGGCACCTGGATAATGCAGTCTGTTATGTGGCTGCTTTTGGTTCAGGTCATCATCCCAGGGCCCTGAGGTCGAGTCCCACATCTGGCTCTCTGCTTAGTGAGGAGTCTGCTTCTCCCTCTTTCTCTGCCCTCCCCCTGCTCATGGTCGCTCTCTCTCACTGTCTATCTCTCTCTCAAATAAATAAAGTCTTTAAAAAAATTGTTCTAAAAATAAATAAAGCATTGGTTTTTGTTTTGTTTTGTTTTGTTTTTTTAGGATTTTGGTGTTTTATTCAGTAAAATTACCAAACACTCATATTGTTTCTCACAGTTTAACATTAAAGACTCTTGGATGATATCTGCCACTGAAAAATCATTATCCCTCCTCTGGTTTCCACACTTGACCTAGTCTTAGTCCCAGAGTCTATCAAATAAAGCAGAGACCAGGTCCCCTTGAGGATTGAAATGTGTAATTCCATACCAGCTGTATATAGTTGGAATTTCATTAATTTTCCCACATAGTGACCTATGACTTCCAAGGGAAAGGAAGAGTTACTGCATTTTGTACTTGGCATATGACATTTCATCGTATACTACAATGTCTTTGGAAATCTAAAAATAAACTATAGTTATTTATAGATGGAGTAATTGTCTACACGCAAATTCCAAAGAATCTATTGACTAATTATTAGAAATAAGAAGGGCCTTACAGAAGTTTGCTAGAGGTAAAATCAATATACAAAGTCAATTAAATTTCTATACCAGTTTGGAGCTTGTATTTTAACTTTCTTTCTGTCTGAAGTTTCTTTTTTTTTTTTCCTGAAGTTTCTTGAGGGATACCAGTTCTAATAAAGCATTGTATTAAAATGAACTGTATATATTTATATTTTTCCTTTAAGATGGTGTGTTTTTATCATAGCAGCTAACTATTTGCTGAAATGGCTTTCATTTCCACCAGAATAATATAGACAACCATGAATTAACTGAATTGTGACTATCTGTGCCCTAATACTGGAGTCAGAGCAATGATTTCTTGTCATTGACCTATCTAAAAGAATTTCTTTTTTTAACTCTGAAATAGTCTCAGACTTCTTCAAATCTTATCCAGGTTTTTTTTTTCTTTAATATCAGGAACCATATTTTTAATGTATTCACAATGGTCTCTAATGTTTAAATAGCTTTTACATCTTCTAAGAATCCTTGGCAAAAACAAATCTCAAGTTTTTTAGTTCACAGATCTTTTAATCTTTGAGAAATTTTATCTTTTAGGTCTTTGGAGTTCTTACTATTTATGTCTTGCTTTCTGTCAAAAAAGTTTCCATATTTTTCTTACTCTTTTCAATGACTACAATGCACACTTTGTGTTCATATAATGGTGCATACTGCAAAATCTTTATCACATACTGATTTATGTGAACATTCTTGTAGTAATATAATGAGGAAACAAACCTAGAGAAATGACTTTCTTAATGTTACATAGTTAATAAAAGAGCCTACACTAAAATCTTGGCCCTTTAGTCCTAAACCCTGTTCTGACTCCTATGGTAAATCTTTATCCTCGAACCCAAGGTTACTTCAAAAAAGAAATCTTTGCATGGATTTGGTATCAGGGTTTTAATAACCTAATAAAATTAGTTGGGGAATACTTTTTCCTCTAACTTCTGAAAGAACTGGGTAAAATAGCATTTATCTTTTTTTGAGTATTTGTTAGAACTTGCCTTAAAACTCTCTAAGTTGACTGTTTCTTTGAGAGGAAAGTTTCAACTATTGAGTTCATTCATTTAATTGTTATGGATTGATTCAGTTTTTCTCTGAGTTAGCTGTGTCAATTTATATTTTTTATCATATTGTACTTTACACTTAGTTTCTAGATGTTTTAGCACAAAATTTTACATACTATTTTCTTTTTCCCTCTAATATTTACTGAATTTTTAATCATGTCTCATTTAATAAAATAATTATTTTATTTTTTAATGTCACTAGAGAAGTTTATTTTATTAAATGTAAATGTGGATAGTATGGTCAGATTTGGTGCAAAGTAGTTTATATTTGAATTCATAAATAGACCTCTTGAGCATTAGCATGGACCTTCTCTTACTGAGTTCATTGAATAGACTCTGGAGAGGCTAAATAAATCCGAAGACTGGATCATTTTATTTATCTTCAGTATTGGAAATTTTCTGCACAGAAGGGGCCTTGAGAGTTATAGTCATATGGAATAAAACTTTTCTAATATTCTGGGCTATCCTGAAGGTTCTACTGATATGCCTTTTCTGTAAATTTTCTTGTCATGAGCCACTACTCATACAGATCCAGGGCTGGCTTATTTCTGATCACCACAGATAAATATTTGCTTTTCAGAAGTCCCAACAATTTACTTACAAAAAAACTTCTGGAGGTTTTAAATATATATTTTAGCCAAAATTTAAGGTATAATAAACACATTTACATAAATATCTGCTCCACAGTTTTCTATAAGTGAACATGTACACTGACTTTTGGAAGATGAAGTCTTCATCTTCTTTGGAAGATGGAGACTTCATCTTCCAAAAGTCAGTGTAATTCACAGCTTAATAGCTTAATTCACAGCTTGTTGTTTATAAATATCCAATCTCTGAAAGTCAGCTGCTCACCTGATATTCTATAACTAGGCTTTAAATATTATTAAAGGTCGTGTAGCAGTCTAATAGTTTTTCTTTAAGGGAAAATGATTATTAGCCCGAGAAGTTATAGCTTTATTTAAAAGTCCAAAATAATCCACTGTGATTTCCCATAGAAATTTGTCACTGGGTCAAGAAAGCTTCAAAATCAGACCAGTTCTTTGATAATAACTTACACGTTTTTATCATAAATGCCAATAGGCAAAGCTACTTGTATTACAGTGTGAGTGTGTTAAAGAAACTACTTTCACTTCTTGATCTATTCAAAGTGGGTAGCCATTTGAGTGAATTGGTCATAGGACACATAAATAAAGCATACATTAATTCCAGATAAAAAATAGCCAGTTTCTAAAAGTAGAATTTGCAAGCTTCAGTAATTTGTCATTCAGTTTTTAAAAGAATGTTTTACCATGCTCAGAAATTTAAGTAAGGTGCTTCCAGTTTATGCATTGGATTTTTAAAGATTATTTATTTATTTATTTATTTATTTGACAGAGAGAGAGAGAGATCACAAGTAGGCAGAGAGGCAGGCAGAGAGGCAGGCAGAGAGAGAGAGGGGGAAGCAGGCTCCCCGTCAAGCAGAGAGCCCGATGTGGGACTTGATCCCAGGACCCTGAGATCATGACCAGAGCCGAAGGCAGCAGCCCAACCCACTGAGCCACCCAGGCGCCCTGGATTTTTATTTTACTGTTTGAAATGCATGTGTCTTATCAGAGCCACCTAATTTTCCTTATCATCCATTTCGTAAGATTTTACATCAACTAAGAGGAACAGATAATGACCTTCAAATAGAAAGAAATAAGCTCCTGTAGAATATGTTTTCTTTGGAGAGCAAAACAATATAATTCTTAAGTAAGGTGGGAAAATTTTAATGATATCTCACCTTATCAAAGTGAAATCACATCATTCCAACTTTCTTTAAATTGAGTAAATATTACTTTGCCACTCTAATGGCTATATTATTATTTCTGTCTGTATTTTCTCCAGGAAAAGGAATAAAAATTTAGAAAAGTAAGTGAGGAAGTTATTTTCAGGGAAGCAGGCCAATCAATAAAGTGTGATATTGCTCTTTTTTTAAAAATATTTTATTTATTTATTTGAGAGAGAGAGAGTGTGAGTGAGAGAGCACAAGCAGGGGGAGCAGCAGAAGAAGAGGGAGGAGCAGATTTCCCATGGAGCAGTGAGCCTGATGCGGGGCTCAGTGTGGGGCTGGACCAAAGGACCCTGAGATCATGACATAAGTCAAAGACAGCCACTTAATTGACTGATCCAGGTGACCCAAACTATGATATTCTTTTAAAAACATATTTTATTTAATTATTTGACACAGAGAGAGATATCACAAGTAGGCAGAGAGGCAGTCAGAGAGAGAGGGGGAAGCGGGCTCCTCACCGATCAGAGAGCCCGATGTGGGGCTCGATCCCAGGACACTGAGATCATGACCTGAGTCAAAGGCAGAGGCTTAACCCACTGAGCCACCCAGGTGCCCCCAAACTGTGATATTCTTAAAGCTTATTGAAATAGGAATTTCAAATAGAATGGAGATGTCAATTTGAGTAAATGCTATTTATAGGTTAAGTAATTGAACAGATAACTGGTAATTGTGGTGTTTAGAAATACTGAAATTTTTGCTAACCCTCTAAAAGTAATTAGATGATATACCTCAATATAATAAAAGCCATCTATGACAAATCCATAGTTAACATCATCTTCAATGGTGAAAAATTGAAAACTTTCCCACCACATTCCCTAGTTCTTTTTCCCTCACATAAGTAGCATCTTGCTTCAGATATAACAGATGAAATCTCTAAGTAATGCACACAATACATCATGTACACAAAAAACTAGTTAAGTCATAAAACATATCCATATTATACTCAGATAATTACTTAGCTAAAACTAATATTTTCTGTAAGTCTGTGCTCCATAAATCCATAAATTATAATTTTGTATTCATAAATATCATCAAGAAATTTGATGAATATATTTACAAGGAGTTTTGGCCAGGTCATTCTTTCTCTTTTCTTTTCTTTTCTTTTTTTTTCTATCTTCCATGCTATTACAAGTTAGGGAATGTGGATATTAGTGATGCTAACACTGATAATATCTATCAAATATACTAAAAAAGAGTGTAAAAAGAAAGCACAGATTCCATTTCTCTTCCTTATCAAGTGTCTGTGATTGAGTCTTTCTGCAGTAAAAAAAAGTAGGACTCTTATTACAATTTTGAAATGCTTATAAAGGGGCACCTGGGTGACTCAGTCATTAAGTGTCTGCCTTTGGCTCAGGTCATGATCCCAGGGTCCTGGGATCAAGCCCTGCTTCAGTCTTCTTGCTCAGCAGGAAGCCTGCTTCTCCCTCTCCCAGTCCCCCTGCCTCTGTTCCCTCTCTCACTGTGTCTCTCTGTCAAATAAATAAATAAAACAAACAAACAAATAAGTAAAATATTTTTAAAAATAGAATAAAATGCTTGTTAAAAGCTGCTAAGAAATGGTTTTAAATCAACTGCTCCACAAATAAACAGAGAGAAAATAAATGCTAGCCATTTTCTGTCAACAATAGCCCATTTCTGTTTCCTGGTAAGTCATTATAATTATAGAAAAATTAAATCTCAGATATTTGTCAAGAAGAGTGAAGAGTCTCACAAATTAGCCTGCCTTGGTTTCCCCAATGCTGGCAGAAGACATGAGATATCTGGGTCAGAGACATTATACATGCCTGTAATAGTGACCAGGATATTAGCATTTGATGTGGTTTCCAAAGTGATAATTCCCACAGCATAACTCAAAGTGGTCCAGCTTATACATACACATGCAATGGCATGTATTACAGTAGATGAATGCCAAGTTTAGGGAAACCAAATCTGCTACATTTGGGAGTAAGCGTGTCTACCCCTTATTCCAGAAGGAAGTGCAATCTCTTTCTTTCAGATATCCTCTCTACTAACATCCGTCTAATGACAGTTTAGAAGAAAGAAAGTTTGTGTCTCTGCTTGTAACACAAGCAAAAAGGTGAAAGACTGATGGATGAGCTGTCTCCAGAATATTAATGGTGTTCTTTGACTCATATATGTTGTTAACCTTGAAAACACAATAAGCAAAGCTGAAAGATATATATATGCCAAAATGTCACCATAAAACACATAAGAGGCTTAAGCTGTAATATCTGCTAACAGGAATTATTTTGTCTTGTTTTTTGTTTGTTTGTTTGTTTTGTTCATGCTAACAAATTCAGCTTTTACACAACTTCTTTTCTTTCGTTTTCTTCTTTTTACGAGCTGGGGATAAATGTTGGTGAAGATAGAGAAAAATGACAGAGTTCTGTTAGTATAGTTGTTCACCAAAATTTTGCTATAAAGACCTATAGCTGTTAACAAGGAAAAGTTTGTTTTTGACTGAGGTGCCATTTGCATAAAAACATTTTAGTATTATCAATATAAGCATGAAAATGGTGAGTTTGACCCAGAGATTATGTTGGGAAAACCAGATTTTAAGGTTTTTGTTTGGAAAGTTATATTAACAACAGAAAGTTTTCCATGTCTAGAAAAATTCTACCTTTGAGAAGACTATAGGAACTAAAGCCTTCTCCAGATTAGCATAACATCTGAGGGTTTCTCCTGGCTGAGGCAAAATAACAGGAATCTGGTTGGTTGGGTTGTCAAATGCATTGAAAATATGCACAAATGAAACTTGAAGGAAGCATACAGCAAAACCCACTGAGAGGAATGACTTCTAAATATCTATCCTTGGTTGACCCTGGAGATAGGCCTATACTCCTCATTTGAAAAGTACTGTAAAGTTATAGTATTCCCTAGACCAATGGAATATTTAAGAACCTTTAAGAAAAAAATTCTTTTTAGTAATTTACAAAGATCATATGTATGGTTAAGAGGACATGATCCACTGTAGTTTGGATTTTGACTAACCCCTAATCAAAGTGTACAGCTAAATGAAACCAAGCAACTCTTCCCCTCTGCTTCTAAATTTTTAATACAATCATGCCAAGGTTTCCATTAGGAATAGTGGTAATGCTCAGGATGCCTCTTACCCAGAGAATAATGTGATGTAGAGAAATGTGCTTCAGCCTATCATTTGAAAGTAGATGTTATATCTAGAAAGCCTTGATTTATTTTATTGGTTTTAGTTTATTTAGATAAGTTCCAAAATGAATTTCCTAAAGGAGATATTAAAGAATGGAATCAATGAAATGTGAATAGAAATACATATTCTATTTAAAGAAAGCTGGTTTTTTTTAATGCATGGGAAAGAATGTTACTGAGTCATATGGCCCAGTGGGAAGGATGATAGTCTAACTCTGTATACAATACTGCTCACAGCATAGTGAAGGTAAGTGAGAGGATTAGTGATGTGCCCCATGCTGGAAGATGCCAGGTCCCTCAAACTCAAGGTTTCTTTGAAAACCTGTAGATGGAGTCAATGAGCAAATTTGACCTGTGGGTTGGAGATATAAGGAAATGTCACACAAATAGGAAGTCTCAAAAACAAAGGCAGGTGGATTTTGTAGTGTGTACCAGATTCTGAATCTGGTGAAAGTTGCTTTAAGAACCAAGAATATAGGGTCAGGTAAGGTGTGTCAGCAGAACAGTAAAGAGACCTGAAAAAAAGTAACCAAGAAACAGTCACACAATAAAACCAGAGGAATTGGTTTAAACTTGGACAATTGAGAATTCTACAATATAAAATACATAGAAACGATAGTTTATTATAATGAGAAGAAAGGATACAAATATCAAGGTGCATCTGGCTGGGAGATACTGATTTCTGTAATCTCCTTGATTTCTTATAGAAAGTACATTCCAATTGGAGGGAGAGTATCTCTCTGATCTATTTCTAACCCCATCACTTATTATTTACATTATAAGTTCATAGGAACTGCCTTTAGTACATAACAAAACATTTGGACTCAGGATAAAATTTCTTACTATGCCCCTAATGTCATCATGCTGTAGTTTTCATAGATTACATAAAATGAAAGTATGATATATTTGCAGTTGCTGTGAATCTATGTAATTTTGTGCAGTCTTTCAATTTTCTGTGATTAATTATTCATGAGGTCTAGAAAGGAGCATCCACTTGTTAAATGAGGAACAGTATCATTGTAATGGCAAACATTCTTACTGATATAATAATTCTAAAGCAATGAAGAAGACTACTTGAACTTAAGGGGGGAAATGGACAAAAGGGAAAAAAGAAACAGAGAGAGGCAAATCAAGAAACAGACTCTCAACTATAGAGAACAAACAAACTGATGGCCACCAGAGGGGAAGTAGGTTGGGGGATGGGTAAAATAGATTATGGGGATTAAGGAGTGCACTTGCTGTAATGAGCACAGATTGATGTATGGAAACATCAAATCACTATATTGTACACCTGAAACTAATATTATGCTGTATGTTAACTAACTGGAATTAAAAACTTTAAAAATTAAAAAATATATATATTGGGCACAATGAAAAAATTCTATTTGAATCAACATTTTACAAATCAAATCTGGGAGTTAATCAAAAACATCATTACCATACCTTTGAATCCCATCACTACCACACCAAAACCACCATAATCACAGACCACACCACCATCAACATTAACTCCTCTATCATTACCACCAAATACCTCTCTTCATATCAAACATTATTATTCTAATGATAGTACAGGAAGGCTTTCATTTCTGAAGCTGATTAAATTACAGGAAAAGCTCACAGCATGCAAGATAAAAATCATGTTCCTACTATTGACATTAAATACATTGATATCATGGAACAAATGTCATTCAACAAGGTGACATTCTTTTCCTCTTCAAATATAGTAATCATAATACTAGCAGTAATTTTACTCAGTCTCTATAAGAGTGAGAGAATCAGTACTAATGAAGAAAAGAAGAGGCAGGTGGGAAAGCAAGAAGAGGAGGGGTTGGAGGAACAGAAAGCTGCTGATGGTTTCTGAGCTTTCACTGAATCCCAGGAATAGTATAAGGCATTTTGGCATATGTTAACCAACTAGATCCTAATAAAAACTACTATCTGTATATCTATCTATCTATCTATCTATGTATATATATATATATATATATATATATATATATCTGTGATATATGCTTTCATTATTATTATTTTACAATTAAGAAAACTTAAAAATTTTGCCAAAAGTATATAATTAATAAGTCATAGAGCAGGAATTAAAAAATCATTAATACCGAGCACCTGGGTAGCTCAGTTGGTGAAGTATTTGTCTTTGGCTCAGGTCATGATCTCAGGGTCCTGGGATTGAGCCCCACATTGGGCTCCCTGCTCAGCAGGGAATCTGCTTCTCCCTCTGCTGCCCACCCCCAACTCTTGCTTTCTCTCTCTCTTTTTCAAATAAATAAATAGAATCTTTAATAATAAAATCATGAGTGCCTAAATTCAGATACCAATTTTGAAATGCATTTTGATATGGTATAAGTGTAACAACAGATTGGCCACATTGTTTAGGACAGCAAAAAAGATTATTTTAAAAATATTATTCTCATAAAATAGATCCTAACTTGCAAATTTATCACTTACCTTCTTTCCTCAAGAATTATCTCTAGGCTCTTTAACCTTTATCTTTTAATTTTATCTTTAAATTTAATTTAACCTTTAACCTTTAATTTATCTCTAGGCTCTTTAACCTTTTGCGAAAACCATGTTTGTGTAGCAGTGACAGCTACCATTTACCATCATGTGACATGAAGTGCTTTAACTATGTTACCCAATTAATATATTACATCCTTTCACTGACTTTTCAAATAAATAAATGAAATATGCCCTATTATCTGTTTGTATGCAGTAGAATGTCGAGCCAACATCTGGGCTAGCAGGGTGACTTACTAAAGACTTAATTTGTATTCTAGTTTATTTTGTTTTGGCTTTGTTACTATAGGAGCTTATTTTATTCATGTTTAGCACTGATAGCTGATAATATAATATGCTATACTTTCTAAATCATATGTACTTTATCAATCATACTCATATTAAAATGAGACATATTTTTCCCTCTTTCTGGAAGGTAGGCAGAGTTTTGTGTGCCTAAAGTTTTGATTCCTCCAACTTCTGAGAAATATCAACAGGTGCTTTTAGATTCCAAAGTGTAAGCACTTCTTGATGGACCAAAAAATGTTGGTGTTAAAAAGAGAGGGGCGCCTGGGTGGCTCAGTGGGTTAAAGCCTCTGCCTTCGGCTCAGGTCAGGATCCCAGGGGTCTGGGATAGAGCCCCGTATCAGGCTCTCTGGTCAGCAAGGAGGCTGCTTCCTCCTCTCTCTCTGCCTGCCTCTCTGCCTACTTGTGATCTCTCTCTGTCAAATAAATAAATAAAATCTTTAAAATAATATAAAGAAAGAAAGAAAGAAAGAATGCCTAGTCTCTGGACAAAGACAAGGAGGAAATGGGACACGGTTACTCTTAGGTAGAAGGATATTAAAAATGAATGGATAAATACTGGCCAATGACAGTTGGGCTGGTTACATTGAAAAAAGACCCTTGGGCGTGACCCAAAGAGAAAACCAGGGTTAATCTTACCATAGACAGAATGGAGTCTTCACTCAGAAGTTCTGATATAAAAGCCTTGTCCTATTGAGAGAAGAGTGGGCAGATGAAACTTCACAGTAACAGCGAACAGTATCTGGCAGACAGGAGGTGAAACTGTAGAGGCTTTCATGGATAAAAGAACAAATCATAAATGTGATACCTATAGTTTGAGGCACCAGACGTCTTTGTGACTTGAGGGATGGATGTCTAATCTGTTCTGAACCAACAATAAACTACTATGGAAATCCCTACCCTTTGGTAGGTGGGTACATTTTTTAGGTTTCCCGGACCCCATTTCAACATGAATTGTGGGATCCCCTACATACAACCTGAAGCAATTCTCAGATACCCTGCTGTGGTCAACTCATTTCTGACACTAGCTACCAGGCAGTAGTGTCAGAGTCCACAAGTTAAGAGTTCAGTCCTGCAAAGTCTGCTCCCAACCCCCCACTTCAGATGCCAGCCCCCAGACATAGGCTGTTACCTGTGCTTCTGAACAAGCCATTACAGTTTGGAGACTGGATAGATTTGCTGGAGCTTCTCTTAGAACTCAGGAAAACACTAATGTTTACCAGTTTATTAAAGGACATGAACCAACATCCAGGTGAAGAAATAGGGTAGGTCCTGAACAAAGGAGTGTCTGTCTTCCTGGAGCTTGGGCCTGGCTCTGTGGGACCTGGTGCATCTGGAAGCTCTCTAAAAAGGGACAAAAAAACCCCTATCCTCTTCAGTGTTTATAGATGCCTCATTAGGTCACAATTTACTGAACCATTGGCCTTTAGAAGATTCAGCATCTACCCTCTTACCCTTCCCATAGATGGAGGAATGGCACTGAAAGGCCATTGAATGAATGAATGAATGAATGGCATGAATGGCACTGAATGGCCCTCTAATCGCCTGTTGGGTCATCCTAGCAACCAGATCTACCCTTGGCTGGGGTCCAAAAATCACCTTCATTAATAACAAGATAACCATTTCATACCCTTTCTGGCTCTGAAATGTTTCTAGGAACTATATGGGAAAACCAAATATATCTGAGAAATATATATTTGGTTTTCTGGATGACCAAATATTTATTTCTAGGACAGGTTTCACATTTATTTATAATATTGAGACCTGTCATTATATTTCACCGTAAGTGTTGCAGACCATTCAGTGTTGTTGAACACTGCTGAGCAAATTCATTCATATGTGGAATATGAGGAATAGTATGGAGGACCACAGGAAAGGGAGGTAAAATTGAACGGGAAGAAATCAGAGAGGGAGACAAACCATGAGACACTCTGGACTCCAGGAAACAAACTGAGGTTACAGAGGGGTGGGGGGATATGGGGTAACCAGGTGATGGGCATTAAGGAGGGCACGTGTTGTGATGAGCACTGAGTGTTATACATAACTAATGAATCATTGAGTACTACATCAAAAACTAATGATGTACTATATGCTGGCTAACTGAACATAATTTTAAAAGGGAGGGAAAATAGAATAACACACAGCTAGCAATTTGAATATAGTTTTGTCTGAATGAAATCCTTTGCCCCATATTTCTTAATAACATGGACTTTCTCCCCTTTTCCTTTTTTTTTTAAGATTTTATTTATTTTAGAGACAGAGATAGCCTGTACATTAGCCAGGAGAGGAGTAGAGGGGGAGGGAGAGACAGAATCTCAAGCACACCCTCCTTTGGGGGGCTCGATCCCAGGATCCTGAGATTGTGACTTGAGCTGAAACCAAGATTCAGATGCTCCACTGAGTGAGCCACCCAGATGCCCCTCCCCCTTTTTCTTTTTTATATAATCCTTTACATTTTGTTTTGAAGGGTTGAGGGTATGCTTTCAGCATAGGCACTGTAGCTCCTTTTTCTCAAAACAAAATGAGTATGTAGTCTATATACATATATTAGAATTTCATTTTATCTTGAGCCAGTCCAAACCCTGCCAATTAGTAGTTACTTGATTAAAAATAAGTTATTAGATTTAATCTTCCTGTTTCCTTTTATGGAGACTAGGGGAAAATAAATATCCTCATGGCATCATTGTGAAAATTAAATTAATGGCTGGTGTATAGTGTTAGCTATCATTGCTCTTTTTTTTTTTAAATTTTATTTTTTTGACAGAGAGAGAGACAGCCAGAGAGGGAATGCAAGTAGGGGGAGTGGGAGAGGGAGAAGCAGGCTCCCAGGCAGAGCAGGGAGCCTGATGCAGGGCTCAGTCCCAGGTCTGTGGGATCATGACCTGAGCTGAAGTCAGATACTTAAGGACTGGGCCACCAAGGCACCGCCCCTGTCATTGTTTTTATCAGATGAACTTACACGGAGAAGAAGACATTCACATGGTAGTTAACATGAATAGAAAGAGGACTGAGAAGTTACAAGGAAAAAAAAAACAAACCTCCAATTTTATAGATTTACTTATGGAGATGTAGTTATAGCAGTCATTTTAAACAGGAGGCTTCTGTGCCAGAATCAGCTGTAGGCATGTTCTGTTTGGCTAGCAAAATGTTAAAAATAAAATAAATCTGAATATGTTTACCTGGGTGTGATTTATTAGGCTCTTCAGTCCAATACACCCCCAATTACCTGGCCTAATTCACACTTTTGGGTTACTTACCTTGCCACTGTCTTAGCTGAGTGTGTGAATCCCAATTTAAATCTGTGCTCATTAACATGTGTTTTTCTTGGGTTAATGCCTAACATCTGATTGTTGCTGTTTGTTTGGCTTCCTTATGCTTTACACCTGCACAACTAGAGCAGCAGCGTCCTAAATTTCACCTTGTTTTGTTTTCATTTTTACATTTTAATTCAGATGTCTGGAATCAGAACTCATGTTTGTTCTAAATTCTGTAGCCTGTATGCTCACTATCACTGTGTAGTTCAAGAGTCTCGCTGGCCCCAGTGTTATAGCAGAGGTTGAATTATTGGCAAGCATTAAGAGAAACGGCTTTTCACAGTTTGTATACACTTTCAAGATCAGAGAGGATTTAGAAGGCTGGTGTGTGATTTTCTGGACTGGAATTTAGCTAAGAAACGATTATGTTTATAGTTATATTGAGAAATATCTCAGAGCAGCTTTAAGTACTAAAAATAGAGAGAAGAACTCATTTAATAGCACCATCAGTAGGCTGGCTACTACCTACACAAAGTTGGGACTTCGGAAAAGTATTTATGAGTGAACTCTCCTGAATCACTGATCTCACTTACTGCAGTAACTGATGTTCCCTTGGAGGTTTCCCATCTACTCAGTTCACTCAGCCAGGTTTATGAGATGTGACAGGGTTGTAGTGCAAGGAGATGGCTGCTATTTATATAGCAGAGAGTAAAATTTGACAGTAAACTTAGGGAAAGTTTTGCAAAGATTGTATCCTTTCTCTAACTTCCTATGGTTTATTTTCTGTGATGTGTCCTCAGCTCCACACACTCTGACATTAAACTTTATTTTCTCTATTTGAAAATATAAGTGTTTGGAATAGATGTGTGTTTAAAGAATAAGAAATGGCTTTTTTGGTTTTGTTGTTTTTAACAGCTTTATTGGGGGCATAATTGACACACAAATACTTGTACATATTCAATGTGTCCAATCTGATAAGATTGGACATATGCAAACACTTGTGATACCACCACTGTAAACAAGGTAATAGAACATACAGTGGAGAAAGCATAGTCTTTACAGCAAATAGTGTGCATATATAGGCTATCCATATGCAAAAAAATAAAACTGTACCCTTACTTTACAATATGCATAAATATCAACTCAAAATAGATTAAACATATTTGTTTGTTAAGACCCAACACTGTAAAAGTTCCAGAGGAAAACCAGGAGTTTCTTGACTTTGGTCTTGGCAATGATTTCTTGGCTATGACACCCAAAGTACAGTCAACAAAATCAAAAAGAAGTGGGACTATCTTGAACTAAGAAACTTCTGCACAGGGGCGCCTGGGTGGCTCAGTGGGTTAAGCCTCTGACTTGGGCTCAGGTCATGATCTCAGGGTCCTGGGATCAAGCCCCACATTGGGCTCTCTGCTGAGCAGGGAGCGTGCTTTCCCTTCTCTCTGCCTGCCTCTGTGCCTACTTGTGATCTCACTCTCTCTGTCAAATAAATTAATAAAATATTTAAAAAAAAGAAACTTCTGCACAGAAAAAAGAAACAATCAACAGAATGAAAAGACAACCTGGGGTGGGGTGAGGAAGAATATTTTCAAACCAAATATAAATATTTTCAAACTAATATTTTCAAGCCATTTTATTTAATTTTATTTTCAAACCAATTTATTTAATTAAATAAATTTCAAACTATTTAATTTTAATAACTTTCCAAATATATTGGAAACTTTACAAAATATATAAGGAACTCTTATAACTCAATAGCAAAAATATATAAAATGAAAGAAGATAACCTGATTAAGAATGGGCAAAAGAATAGATATTTCTCTGAAGAAGCCAAACAGATGGACAACAGGTATAGGAAAAGATGCTCAACACCATTAATTATCAGAGAACTGCAAATCAAAACTATAATGAGACCTCATTTCACACTGAATGTGGAATGGTACAACCATCATTAAAAACAGTATGGGGAATCCTTAAAAAATTACAAATAGAACTATCATATCCAGCAATCAGACATCTTGATATATATCCAAAGGAATTGAAATCAGGATCTTGAAGAGTTATCTATATTCCCATTTTCCTTGCAGCACTATCTACAATAGCCAAGACATGGAAACAACCTAAGGGTCCATCAATGGAGATAACAGATAATGAAAGTGTGGTACATACATAAAATGGCATTTGTTCAACCTTATAAAAGGAAGGAAATGCTGCCACTTGCAACAACATGGATGAACCTGAAAGGTGGTGTGCTAACTGAAACAAGCCAGTCCCAGAAGGGCAATGATTCCATTTATATGTGGTATCTAAAAGAGTTAACCTCACAGAAGTAAAGTGTAAAATAATGGTTGCCCACAGCTGAGACCTGAAGGAAAAGGGGAGCTGTTATTCAATGGATATAATGTTTCCATTATGATAAGTTCCGGAGATCTGACAACATAGTGCCTTCTATAGTTAACAATATGATATCGTGTATTTCAAAATTTAAGATGGGAGGTGTCATATGTTAAGTGTTGTTACCATAAAAAAGGAGAAATAAATGGCTTCTTTTGATAAAATATACCCTATACAGTGTCCCATAAGTAATAATTACATCACCCCACATGAACTAAAACATATAAACAATGATTATCAAATTAGATGTGTCTTAACAGCTTAACTTTATATCTCTTGCCCAGTATTCTATTTACTGATATAGTTAACTTCAATTCCAGTGCAGTTGTATGTTTTAATCATCTCACAGAAAAAAAGAACCAAGGCCTTTTTTTATGACAAACATTTGTCAGTCTTTTACTCTCCGAACATTATACCATTAGTAAACTCAAATTTGAAAACCAAGTATTGATATCAATATTGATATCAGTTAACTTTCTGTGACCTTCAATGAAAAATGTAATTTACTTCTGCTTCTCTATTTTATCTTGATAGTCATAATGTTCTAGAAAAAAAAATAAGAAAATTTCCAATTATTATCATAATCCCCCTTTGTTCTATGTCGGTCTTTTTTTTTTTTAAAGATATTTATGTATTTATTTATTTGACAGAGAGAGAGATCACAAGTAGGAAGAGAGGCAGGCAGAGAGAGGAGGTGGGGAAGCAGGCTCCCTGCTGAGCAGAGAGCCCAATGTGGGGCTTGATCCCAGGACCCTGAGATCATGACCTGAGACGAAGGCAGAGGCTTAACCCACTGAGACCCAGGAGCCCCCTATGTCAGTCTTTTACAGTAAATAGATATTTGAAGACTTGCTTTGACAAGCCATACACTTTTCTGTTTGATTGTTGGGGCCAACGTGTAAACCCAATGAAGATAAACTCATTGAGGTGTGAAAAGTTGCAACCACCACCCCTAAAAGGTAATTCCAAGCCTACCTCTTTTATCTCACTCAGTTAGCTTAATAACAAGTGACTGATTTAAGATTAAATACCAGATATATTTTAAATTTTATATGAGGCAGGGGCATTATTTGAAAGGCACAGAGATTTAGGAAGTGTTAGATATCTGGGAGAACTAGATAGCGACAATAATCTAAGATATGAATTACTGAGTTGGCAGTATTTTTTTCCCACCCACCACATTGAAGTATGAATGCAGAGTCTTCTGGTTTCTATTGTTTTTGATGAGAGATCAGTCATTTGAAGGCATTGATATGTACAAAAGGCACTTTTATCTTCAGTTTAAAGTTACAGCTATTAGCTATATGTTCCTAGGTTATTTTGTTCATCCTGTTCAGAGTTCACCGAGATTCTTGAGTCTATAAATCTATGTATTTTACTAAATGTGGGAAATTTTCAGTTATTATTTATTTCTTAAAATATTTTTCTTTCCACCATATTTTCCATCTTTCTTTCTGCAACTCCAACTGCATGCATATGAGCACTTCGTGGTATTATTCCAGCTGGCCATGAGATTCCATTCATATTTTAACTTTTTTTTTCTACTCGATCTTTTGTTCTTCTTTTTTTTTTTTTTCCTTTTTGGTTCTTCACCCTATTTGCTGGTTCCACCCCCCTGTATTTTCTATTCTTCATTGAAATTCCTACATTTTCACTAATAGCCAGTATATGTTCTTTTCTTGAGCATTGTGCAAATAACTTAAAAATCTGTGCTGATTTCAAAATCTGGGTCATCTCAAGGTCAGTTTCCATTAGTTGCCATTTCTCCTTCTTATGAGAATCATTTGTCTTTTTTTTAAATTTTTTTAAATATTTTATTTATTTATTTGACAGAGAGAGAGATCACAAGTAAGCAGAGAGGCAGGCAGAGAGAGGTGGGGAAGCAGGTTCCCCACTGAGCAGATACCCGATGTGGGACTCCATCCCAGGACCCTGAGACCACAACCTGAGCCAAAGGTAGAGGCTTAATCCACTGAACCACCCAGACACCCCCATTTTTCTTTTCTTAGGTAGAATAATTTTGGTTTGTAACCCGGAATTATGAACTACACATGGAAGAAAATCTGAATTGTGTTGTTTCTCTAAAGAAACCTTAATTTTTGTTATTGCTTTATCAAGCAGTTTACCTACCCTAAAATCTCTGTTTCTGCTGCTGTGGGAAGCAGGTGAATTTTCAGTTCAGTATCACAGACTTAGTTGTAGATGTTTATCATCTGTCCTGAATATTCATATTATGGAGATTAGGATGGTATATATATATGCATATAGAGATATATGTATCTCTGTATAAGAGATTATATACAGAATTTGGTGCCTTGTCTCTCTCAGGTCTCCTTTCCAAGATTCCTCTGTACTCTTAATGTGTTGTAAATATTCTGAAACGCATCTGCTGGTTCATCAGGTTGGTAAGATGAGGATATCTGTATCAGTTTTACAGCTCTACGTGGTATAGAGTAGGGACCCTTTTTATTTGAAAAGTCATAAAAATGGGAAACTCACCCATGACTGTTCTCTTCTTCCAAGTGTTGAACCCTTCCAGATTTTGTTGACTTTTGGTCACTCTCCAGAGGCTTCAGGTAAGTTGTTTTATATTTATATATTTGTGAGAGAGTTAGTTTAAATAAAACCATTTAATTTACTTTAAAAAGAACTTATTAGGGGCACCTGGGTGGCTCAGTGGGTTAAAGCCTCTGTCTTCAGTTCAGGTCATGATCTCAGGGTCCTGGGATGGAGCCCCACATCAGGATCTCTGTTCAGCAGGGAGCCTGTTTCTCCCTCTCTCTCTGCCTGCTTCTCTGTCTACTTGTGATCTCTCTCTGTCAAATAAATAAATAAGATCTTTTTTTAAAAAAGAACTTATTATCAAATGTCCATTCCCTTGAAAGTTTCCAAAAAATACCTGTTGATTACACGAATTTAAGTTCATTAGACTTTCACATTAAGGGAGAATGCCACATTGACAGAAACAACATTGGCACGAAAGGTAGAAATCTAGAGAGAACATTTATACAATCTTAGGACCTAGACGAGGTGACTTTAAAAGAATCTTTCAAAGAGAAAAATTGGCTGAGAATGTTTACAGTCTACAATATTAAGGTTTGGTTTCATGGTCAAAGTGAAACAAGGGTTTTTAAATAAGGATTCATGAGTAAGGTGTTAGTTTTTATATGTTGCTATTTTAGTTTGTTGAAAGGCTTATCTGAAGCAAGTGCTATGTTATTTTCATGTGGTTCCAGTATTGATTAGCCCAGAACAGAAAAGTATGTTTGTTTCAGTTCCCAACACTTAGTCTTTGATAATGTATTGAAAGTTGTAAGTGGAATATTTGAAATATATTACAGATTAATAAGAATAATAGCCTTGCTAATTAATACTATTTTGGGGGCACCTGGGTGGCTTGGTCTGTTGAGCCTGTGCCTTTGGCTGAGGTCATGGTCTCAGGGTTCTGGGATCAAGTCCTCCATCAGGCTCCTTGTTCAGTGGTGCGCCTGCTTCTCCCTCCCCCTCTGCCTGCTGTTCCCCTTGCTTGTGCTCTCTGTCAAACAAATAAACAAAAAACAACCAAACAACAACAACAACCCTCCAAACAAATGAAAAAATCCACAAAACTTAAAAAAAAGAATATTTTTGACTGTTAAAATGTATTTTGTAGCCTCACCTAAAATAAATATCTGGAAAACAAGAACTTAAATATTGGGTTTTAAAAATATGAAAAAAAATTTAAAACATTATTTTGATGTAAATTGATTACATTATAGCTTGTTCTTCAATTTGACTTATGTTTAATTTAACACTGATGTTTTGATAAACAGTTAATGTTTGGATAAAGTTAATTCACATATTGGGACGCACAAAATGGCGGAAGTCTCCCGGCTGGTCTGGTGTTCTAAATCTGACTGGCTGCACTTAGTGGAAGTACCTGTCAAAGAAACCTAATTGAAGGGGCGGTCAAGATGGCGGAGAAGTAGCAGCTGAGACGACATCAGGTAGCAGGAGATCAGCTAGATAGCTTATCAAACCATTGCGAACACCTACAAATCCAATGGGAGATCAAAGAGAGGAAGAACAGCAATTCTGGAAACAGAAAATCGGCCACTTTCTGGAAGGTAGGACTGGCGGAGAAGTGAATTGAAAGCGACGGGAGGATAGACCGCGGGGGAGGGGCCGGCTCCCAGCAAGCGGCGGAGCAACGGAGCACTAAATCAGAACTTTAAAAGTCTGCTCCACGGAGGGACATCACTCCAGAGGCTAAACCGGGGTGAAGCCCACACGGGGTCAGCGTGGCCCCAGGTCCTGCAGGGTCACAGAAGGATCGGGGGTGCCTGAGTGGCGCAGAGCTAGCAGGTATCGGAGTGGGAAGCCGGCCACAGAGACAGAGCCGAGGAGTGAGCTCTCAGCTCGGGGTTACCTTGAACCGGTCGCAGGCTGGGTGAGCTCGGAGCGCGGCCAGAGGCGAGGGAGATGGGAGTAGCCGGGGCTTTTCTCTGAGGAGTGGAGCCCCGAATCTCAGCTCTTCCGGGCCGGAGACTAGGAGGCCGCCATTTTCATTCCCATCCTCCGGACTCTACGGAAAGCGCTCGGTGAACAAAAGTTCCTGAAAGTGAAACCGAGCGGATTACTTAGCCCGGCCCCTGGTAATGGCGGTGCAGCTCTGCCTCGGGCAAAGACACTTGAGAATCACTACAACAGGCCCCTCCCCCAGAAGATCAAAAGAAATCCAGCCAAGACCAAGTTCACTTAACAAGGAGAGCAGCGGAACTCCAGAGGAGGAGAAAGCAAAGCGCGGAATTCATGGCTCTCTCCCATAAACATTGTGAAAAT